>APFE030054957.1:39121-81523 GCA_000404065.3 Pinus taeda | reverse complement strand
TTTAGAACTCATGAGGTCCATTATGAATTTTTGGTCATGCCTTTTTGCCTTACCAATGCACCTTCAACATTTCAAGGTTTGATGAATTCAATTTTCAAACCATTCCTTAGAAAATTTGTGTTAGTATTTTTTGATGATATACTAATCTACAACACGTCTTGGAAGGATCATGTTGAACATGTTGACAGGGTGCTACAACTATTGGAGGAGAAACAATTATATGCAAAAAGATCCAAATGCTTCTTTGGAGTCCAAGAGGGGGAATATCTGGGTCATATTGTATCTCATGAAGGAGTTAAGGTAGACCCTAGCAAAATTAAAGCCATTAAGGAATGGAAAATCCCCACATCCATAAAGCATCTGCGAGGATTTCTCGGGTTGACAGGGTATTATCGCAAGTTGTTAAGAATTATGGGAGAATAGTAGCACCTATAACAACATTATTGAAGAAATATGCATTTTCATGGACTCCAGAAGCAACAAAGGCCTTCGAACATCTTAAAGAGGCAATGGTCCAGGACCAGTCTTAGCTTACACTGGATTTTGCACAAAAAACCTTTATTTGGAATGTGATGCTTCAGGAAATGGAATTGGTGTTGTTCTAATGCAAGATGAAAGACCCATTGCTTTTGAAAGTCGTCCAATCAAGGGAAGTTTTTACACAAAGCTATTTATGAGAAGGAAATGTTGGCAATACTCCATGCACTTAAGAAATGGTGACCCTACCTAATGGGAAGACACTTCAAGGTAAAAACGGATCATGATAGCCTTAAATACTTTTTAGAACAAATATTATCCTCTGAAGAGCAACAAAAGTGGTTCACAAAGATGTTGGGTTATGACTTCGAAATCATCTAAAAAAAGGGAAGCAAAATGTGGTGGCAGATGCACTCTCAAGAAAGGATGAGGATGTGGAAGCATTGTTATGCGCCATTTCTATTATCCAACCAAATTGGATAAACGAAGCAAGGGAGGAGTGGAAGAATGACGAAGAAGTGTGGGCACTTATTCGAAAGTTACAACAAGATTCCAGTATGTCGGATACATTTAGCTGGCAAAATGATTTGTTATGGTACAAAGATCACTTATACCTCTGTAAGAATTCCCAACTAAAACAAAGATTCTTATGGAATTGCACACTTCTCCCTTAGGAGGGCACTCAGGATTTTTAAAAACTTACCACAGGGTTAAGAAGGAATTTTTTTGGGATGGCCTTAAATCAGATATTCAAAAGTTTGTGGCGGAATGTGTGGTTTGCCAACAAAATAAAGTTGAAACAATTAAGACACCGGGTCTATTACAACCTTTATCCATTCCAAGCCAACGTTGGGAGGAGGTTTCAATGGATTTTATCACAGGTTTACCCAAGTCTGAGGGAAAGAGTGTCATCATGGTGGCAGTTGACAGACTTACCAAGTATGCACACTTTTGTGCATTATCACATCCATTTAAAGCCAATACAGTTTCTAGTGCATTTATGGAAACAATTCAAAAGCTACATGGAAACCCAAGATTATTGTAAGTGCCAGAGATCCCATTTTCACTGGAAATTTTTGGACAAAATTATTTTCTTGTCTTGGTACTCAGTTAGCTCATAGCTCATCTTATCATCCTCAATCTGATGGCAAACTGAGATAGTAAACAAATGTTTGGAAGGATATCTTCGTTGCTCTGTATCTGATAAACAAACACAATGGGTCAAATGGTTGCCTCTGGCTGAATGGTGGTATAACACTTCCTTCCATACAGCAACAAAAATGACCCCATTTATGGCACTTTATGGGTATCAACAACCATCCATCACGTCATATTTAAGAGGAAATTCTAAGGATCAGGCAGTGGAACATCGCATCGAACATCAACAAAAAGTCCTCCAACTCTTAAAGGATAACCTCGTGTTGGCACAGAATAGAATGAAACAATAGGCAAATCAACATCACAGTGAAAGAAGTTTTGATGTAGGTGATTGGGTATTCCTACGGCTACAACCATATAAACAAATGTCCCTCAAGCAAGCTAAGAAGGATAATAACTTATCACCAAAGTATTATGGTCCGTACAAGGTGTTGCAAAATATTGGTACTATGGCATACAAATTGGAGCTTCCTGCAACGTCCCGAGTGCACCCGGTTTTCCATGTTTCATGTTTAAAGAAGGTTATAGGCGACAGCCTCCCAATTCAAACAATATTGCCAGAAATTGACGAGGAAGGAAAAATTATATTGGAACCGGAATCAGTCACAGAAACAAGAACTCGACAACTACAAAATCGATCAATTTCGGAGTATCTCATCAAGTGGAAGAACTTATCCGCGGAAGATTCCACATGGGAGGATGAGAATTTTATACAAAAGCATCCAGAACTACTCAAGCGTTGAGGACAACACTTTTTTGAAAGAGAGGGGCATGTTAGGTCCCTATAATACTAGTGATTACCCCATTACTATTGTAGTTGTATCCCTTATTAATATTGTTGAGCCCCTATTGTCCCAATATTTTTATTACTATGCCCCATAGAATCCCTCTATTGTTATTTTTGTGGCTTTATATTATTATTGTTAGGTCGTCTGGGTTACATTATGACTCCTTAGACTCCTATATATAGAAAGGATGTTTTGTCATTTGAATCATCCAAGAATTGTTCATTTGTGTAATGTAAAGGAGGTTTCCCCCTCGAAGAGGCTAAATTCTAAGACGTTGATCTCTCTTTTCTATCTTTCTGTGATCTAGTTCCATAATAGAGAAATCAAAATTTGAGGTGTACTCCATGCAGGGAGACACTACTCTATTACTGAGATTTGCAATATAAGATATGTACTTACTCTACATAGAGAGTAACAAAAAATAACTGTCATGTATAAGTCTGCTTCATTGTGCATATATATAAGATTATATAAACAAATAACCAAAAATATTTTTCAAGCTCCTTTAGAACTAGCTAATCTGATATGTCTATAAAAGGTCGATGATAGTACTGATGGAAGGTTCCATCCTTTTGCTTCAGTATGCTCCACGTTCCTATAGGCTTGTGTGCTGCTTCCTTGGATAGTAAATCGGCAACTATGTTTCGCTCCTTGTATATATGTCGACAATTACTTGTGTCAATAATGTTTATGAGTCTATGGATTTCTTCAATGATGTGTCTCGGAGAAAAAGAATTACAATTTGCATTTTTATTTATCCAATTGCATATTGTTTTTTAATCTCTAAAAAGTTGTAAGTTTCTGCATTGTTTTTCCATTACAAAATTTATGGTGTATTTTGCTACTGTAAGCTTAGAAAAATTGTTCATCCCTTTGCCCAAGCCCATTTGTATTTTGTAATAATGAGTTGTTGAAAGATGTAGGATAGCGCCCCCCCCCCCCCGCCCACATTCTGTGTCTTGTGCTGAGCCATCAAAATATGCCCAGGGATGTGCTTGGTTTATGCTTTCTGGTATGATATTCCTGGGATTGGAACTAGGTTCCTCTTTTGGGATAAGTTGATAGTCAGCTAGTATTCGAGCAGTGATAGCCGGCCAGTGGGGGAGGGAGTTCTAAAAAATATATCTATTTCGGGAAATCCATATGGCCCAACAAGTAAGTATGGGGAAGTTCCTAGCTTTCGCCAAGGGTACAGTAGACCACTAGACTTCCCAGGCTTCTCGAACAGTCGTTCCCTGCCAATGTGGGAGCGAGGGTATATGAGAGTGAATAGTAGTCCATAGCTCTTTCATGGATGGGAACATAAGGAAGAGATGGTCCCTTGTTTCGTTGTCGGATTTGCAAAGGCCACACCTGAAGGGTCCATGAAAGGATCTTTTGATAAGATTTTCTCCTGTGGGGATTTTATATCTTAGAATGGTCCACATGAGGATCCTTGTTCTGGGAGGTGCTTTTAGTTTCCATAAACTTCGCCACCAAAGTTCACACAGTGGAGGTTCCATTGGGTTCATAAGGGTTATATAACCCACCTTTGGTAAATATTTCCCATGCTTAGCATGTGCCGAGATTAACTCATTCTCCCCTTCCTGTATCTTACTGTGAGATTCTGTGAGGGCCTCCATGTATTCTTTCCAGTGTTGTTTCCATGGCTATGCGATCTGCAATACCCTCCCAGATTTCCAGGGTTGTTGAAAAATTGTAGAGCGATCATTGTCTGCTATATGATTAAGATATGTGATTCCTCTAGTAGTGAGGTGTGTTATAAGCTCCTGTGGAGCCTGTGTGCGTTCCCACATCCAATCTAGGGATCAATCCCTATTCTGCCAGCATATCTCAACTTTATTCTCCATGTGAGGCCTTCCCTGATAAGGGGCATTGCTTGTAGGATTGCTTTCCATATGTTTGATTTTCCAGCTTGTATCCACTGGGGATGTCATAGCCAATCCATGAGGTTTAAATGAGCTATGTATTTTGAGATAGCTACCTTAGTCCATAGGCTATGTGATGTGATTAGCTGCCACCCTAGTTTTGCTACCAGGGTGCTTTTGATTCCCAATCCTCCCCACTTCTTTGGGAGAGCTAGGGGTTCCCAACTCGTCCAAGAAAATATCTTACCCGGCTGCTTCCCTTTGCATAAGAATATGCAACATAGGTTTTTTATTCAGGCCAGGATTCCCCTTGGTATCCATGCTAAAGACATCCAATATACTGGGGTTGCTTCCAGAACTGCTTTGATGAGGATCAGCCTTCCTGCTCTCGATAAATATTTGTGGAACCAAATTTTTAGCCTTTTTTCCATTTTTGTTATAAGCCAGATCCAATCAGCGTTCTTATATCCAACGGGCTTTAATCTATAGCTGAAATATTTGAGCCCCTCATCTAGATGCTGGAGGGTATAAAGGAATCTTCCCATGGCATACTGAATCTCGTATGGTGACCACCCTATAGCCATTATAGTGGACTTTGCATCATTCACCATCATTCTAGTGGCTGCTAGGAAGGTAGTGAAAGAATTAAGAAGAGCAGTCACGTCACCAATACTCCCATTTAGGAAGAGCAACACATCATCTACAAAGAGCAAGTGTGTCAATGGGCATCCTTCTATGATCTGGATCTCCCTTATCCTACCTCATTGATGTTCCTCCTTTAAGATATAGATGAGACCTTCCATGATGAGTAAGAAAAGTAGTGGGGACAGTGGGCATCCTTTCCTAAGACCTCTTTCAGAGTGGAAGAAAGGAGAGGCCGCACATTTATAAGAACACTGAATGTTACATTAGTAATACAACACATAATCCATCTTATGAAATCATATGGAAATCCCAAGTGTGTTAATATCATTCTAATGTATAGCCAATTTACTTTGTCAAAGGCTTTCAAAAGATCAACTTTCAGGACCATACCTTTGAGCTTCTGGGTCTGTATAGAGTATAGGATTTCTTGAGTAGTACCGACCACTTCATGGATCTATCTATTCTGAAGGAAGGCAAATTGTTCAGCTGAGATGTGGTTTGATAAGATCGGTCGGAAGTGATTGGCTATGATCTTGGAGATGATCTTGTAGATACATTTTCACAAGGAAATGGGTTGGAAGTCATTGAAAGAGGTAGGGTTGTCCGATTTGTGTATGAGGGTCATGAAGGTTGAGTTGAAAGCCTCATACATTCTTCCACAGGATCTGCATTCTTCAATAACTTGTAGGAGGTCCCCTCCGAGAGTATCAAAGAAGGCTAGATAGAATTCCACATTCCCACATCCGAGTCTGGGCTTTTGTCCCGCTTAAACCATTTTAGGGTGGTTTCCAGTTCTCCCAGGGTGACTTCCTTTGCCAAATCCAAGGCTTCCTCTTGGTAAAAAAACCTTGGAAATAATTAAGTTGTCCTCATGATTTCAACAAGGGTGGCATTTGGGGGAGCCTTATAGATGTTTTTAAAGTGGGTTGTGGCCATAGCTGATAATCATGGGAAGGTGTTCACCGGTTCTCCTTGTTCATCAACTAGCTACCAAATAGTATTTATAGCTTTGCGCCCATTTGCATATTTATGGTAGAACTTGGTATTATCATCCCCTTCCTTAAGCCAAATGGCTCTGCTTCTCAATCTCCATCTCTCCTTCCTATCCTTAATAATCTGGCGTCTCTTAGCCAGAAGAGAGTTTATATGTTCTTTGTGTTCTGGGGAAGAGAAAATCCCCCCAAATTCATTCTCGTAATCCTTTATGGCTTCTTTAGTCACTTTTAGGAGATGGCCTTCTTGGATTTTGTTTTTATGTGCCCATTTTTTAGAGAGATTTTTCAGTTCTCTTAGGTTTTTTGCAAACCCTTCCAAGATATTCCTATTTGCCTCGGGGGGGTGGGCCTTCCAGAATTCGGTTACTAGTCAGATATAATCTGTGTCTCTTAGCCATGCAAAGTTGAATTTGAAGGGGCCTTTTGGTTTGTACATACCCCTTCTGATTTCCAGATAGATTGGCCTATGATTCGATAATCCCCCTGAGCTCGCCCACTGACTAATTCCTTGACCCATGTTTAGCAGTTGCTCCTTTATGAGAATTCTATCTAGTCCTCTAGAGATACTGTGTACCCTTGATCTGTTATTTCTCCAAGTAGGTAAGATTTTTGAGGAGGGGATATCAATGAGGTTATGATCCTCCAATCTATTCTCAAAAAAATATGAGAGGTTATCTCTTTGTGCATTGTGCCCCCATGATTTTGCAAAGCCAATGGAGAAATTTAGATCCCCCCCCCAAAAAATGAGCTTGTCATTTTGAAGGATGTGAGATTCTAGCAGTTTGTTCCAGAATTATTCCTTATTGTAACAGGGGCCATATATGTTGATAATCCTAAGCTCAGAATCGAGTTCAAAGTAAATATCTGCTCCTAGGTGACCAGAGCTTCCCCAAGTATTACAGATTCTGATGGAACAATTGTTAACACCCATAGCGAGACCCCTAGAATGCCTATTGCATCTAGGGCATGAAATGTCCATCCAGGTAGCCACGATTCAAGAAGGTGGGTAATGACACTACCCTAACCTATAGTTTCTTGTAAAAAAAGGATATCAAAGGGTTCAGATAAGAGAAATCTACTCATGGACAATTTTTTGTCAGGGCTAGCCAACTCTCTACAGTTGAAAGAGAGTACTTTCATGGGGGAGGGTGCTCATGGGTATTCATTGCTCTCAGTACCCAATTGATGGATTATTGTTTGCCAACATTGATCTCTTCCCTAGCTTGTTGCTTAGCTTTTGATAGGGAAGAGGGTCTGCCTCGAGTCAGCTTTAGAGGAGGGGGAGAGGTAATCAGACTGATACTTAGTGTATCAGGAGCCTGTGATCGAAGCCGAGAGCGGATGGGGTATCTGTTTGATGGAGGTCTTGGAGGGGGGGATGGAGCATGGATGTGGGGGTTGGGAAGAGGTTCCTCAAGAAAATATGGCGAGGTGCAAGAGATGGTGGGGGAGGAGGGTTTAATAGGTCATTCCAAGGTTATGGGACGGTTATAGGTGTGTACATGGGCTGAACAAAAATTGTATCAAAGAAATGTGATGAAACATTAGAGTAAGAAGAGGAGGAATTTTATTTCAACATACCTATAGAGAATGCAACCTCAACAACTGCCTTTGCTTTGGTCAGAGGAGGAGAGGGTGGGCTGATGGGTTCTTTCCCTTGCTTCTTCCTGATATAAATTGTAAGTGTTGGTACTGCATTTGAATGTGCCAAATTTTTTGTTTCTTTAGCCACCGGGGGGCTACCTTGTTCATGTGAGATTTTTTGTGGGGTTTCCTTCCCCTTAGGCCCCTCCCTTGCCTTCTTATTCAGTGGGTATTCCTTGAACAAGTGTCCCACCTTATGACATCGTCTGCAATAGAACGAGACTCCTTCATAATCTATAATTTTCTAAGAAGGTTCTCCATTGTAGAGTGATATGCATTTCTTGTAAAAAAAGGATATCAAAGGGTTCAGATAAGAGCAATCTACTCATGGCTAATTTTTTGTCAGGGATAGCCAACCCTCTACAGTTGAAAGAGAGTATTTTCATGGGGGGGGGGGGGGGTTGGGTGGTGGGGTGCTCATGGGTATTCACTACTCTCAGTACCCAATCGATGGATTGTTGTTTGCCAACAATGATATCTTCCCCAGCTTGTTGCTTAGATTTTGATAGGGAAGAGGGTCTACCTCAAGTCAGCTTTAGAGGAGGGGGAGAGGTAATCAGATCGATACCTAGGGTATCAGGAGCCTGTGATCGAAGCCGAGAGCAGATGGGGTATCTATTTGATGGATGGCTTGGAGGGGGGGTGGAGCATGGATGTGGGGGTTTGGAAGAGGTTACTTGGGAAAATATGGCAGGGTGCAGGAGATGGTGGTGGAGGAGGGTTTAATCGGGCATTCCAAGGTTATGGGAGGGTTATAGGTGTGTACATGGGGCTGAACAAAAATTGTATCAAAGCAATGCGAAGAAACATTAGAGTAAGCAGAGTAGGAATTTTATTTCAACATACCCGTAAAGAATGTAGCCTCAACAACCGCCTTTTCTCTAGTCAGAGGAGGACAGGGTGGGCCAATGGGTGCTTTCCCCGCTTCTTCCTTATATAAATTGTAGGTGCTGGTACTACATTTGAACGTGCGAAATTTGATGTTTCTTCAGCCACTGGGGGGCTACCTTGTTCTTGTGAGATTTTTTGTGGGGTTTCCTTCCCCTTAGCCCCTTCCCTCGCCTTCTTATTCATTGGGTAGTCCTTGAACAAGTGTCCCACCTTGTGGCATCATCTGCAATGGAACAAAACTCCTTCGTAATCTAGAATCTCTTGACGGGAGAAGGTTCTCCATTGTAGAGTGATAAGCTCATAAAGGCCCCCCCCCCCGCCCCCACCCCCTGCCCCACCCCCCCAAGTGTCTAGATGAGCTAGTATCCTGGCATATGCCATCATGCCATCATGCCAGTAGCCAGATATGATATATCATGCTCTATATAGGTTCCCAGAGTGTTGCCGATGCGTTAGAATATATCCTCTGCCCAGAATTGGAGGGGTAATCTAGGGAGCCAAACCGAAATATGCCCAACTCCTATCTGTTCATTTTCCAGATCAAAAAGAGGGTTCCATCGACGAAGAAGGACTAAGCATGCTCAAAATGCCAGAAGAAAGACAGGACCCAATTTGTGTGCTTGGCTCTAGCAAAGCGCAGAGCAAACCAACCCCTACCAAAAGTTTGAACAAAGGGAAGGTTAGCCAGGTTCTTCCCCCATACCTTAGAGGTCCACAGCTTGAGCCTAGCCGTTGTGTAGCTTCAGCCACACATCCTTGCAACCAACACACGATCCGTTGTGTCCATGGTGTCGTCCCACTGAATATCCTCCCGGATTCAGAGTATTATGTCTTTGCCTCTAGCTTGAAACACTTTCTCTTCTTGACCAGCCGAGCCACTTCTTCGGGGGTGTCTGAACGATCCTCTGCCTCGTTAGGGTTCGTAGGAGGGTTATCAGAATAGATATGGTCAGCTATTGGAATTGGTTCCAAAAGCGGGGGTACAGCTATGTAGCTACTAGATGGAGGCACCTTAGGTACTGTAGCTTGTGGGTTACCCAAACCAGGTTTAACGTGACCCGGGGGGCTGCTCGTAGATCTAATAGGATGAAAGGAAAGGTGGGTTTGTGGGTTTGCAGCGTCAAGGTTATGATGGAAGAAGGAAGATGCAAAGTTAGCAGTGGAGGGTGACTACGATGGCGAGGGTGGAATCGACCAGATTAGAGGAGGCTCGGAGAACGTCACGGTGGAGCAAGAGGGTCCCGAGATTGAGGGTAGAACAGGAATGGTAGCAGTTAAATCATAGCAGAAGGGAAGGAGGTCATTTGGGGTGGAGCGAGGAGTTTTCCAAATATTAACGTTCTCCAACAGGTCCTCTGAATAGTCTAGTAGGTCTAGCTCCATTCCTATTCTAAGAAGTTCTCCGCCAGCTACCTCCAAGACTATCATAACCGTCGCCACGATAGAATGTCATAAATCGGCGAGTATGAAGTAATTAGGGTGGAGGACGAGGTAACAACAATATTACGGATGGCCTCGACGGGTTACAGGAACCGTTGTGGTGAAGGTAGCTGGAGGAAGCAGAAAACGACAGCTAAGGTAGGTAGGTTGGGTAGGGTGCAGTCATGTCGCTCGACTGCAAAAATCCCTAACCCTTTTCAAACAGGTTCTGCAACTCCATCCTCACTCCCTTCATCTGTCGATCGCACTCATATTTACATCATATTATATCTATTCTAATTCTAATTATTCCAAGTTAAAAAAGGGATAGAATCTATTTTCACTTAAAAAAGAACATTGCTCTCTTAACCTCAATTTATAACATTATTTCCTTGGCTTTATTAATATCTTATCTTTATAATATTAATCCCTTTAGTTTATTAATGATGTGTGTTTATAATATAAATTTAAAGGATTTATAATTTTAATCCATTGGGTTTTTAATATTAATGCATTGGGTTTATAAAATTAACCCCTTAGGTTTATATTAATAATCTCTAAGGTTTATTTATCCATTGGATTTATAATTTTAATCTGTTAGGTGTATTAATCATTTGGGTTTATTATTATTACCATGATTTATCATTATCATCATCATTTTTCAGAGGAAGAAAAGACAAACTTTATATTATAAAATATAAGTGTGTTACATCATTCATGTTTCTGGTTTTACGAGACTATTTTGTTTTGAAAATAGAAATTACTATCTCATTTTTTATCATTGTGAGTTTCTCCTTTCTACATAAGTATGCATGTCTAACAAGATACCTTCTTAGTACAAGGACTTTACATTTCTAATGTAACAAAAAGCGAATACAATTTTCCCATCATTTTGAAAACTTGTTATGTCTTCTAATAATAACATGTTTTGCATTCTAGTAATAATATATGCTGTCAGCATTGGTGAGGATGTCCTCCTCATAAAAAGTGAAGAGAAACTTACCTGGAACCATAGTGATGCCCCTTTTTGATAGGTTTTCTGCGATCGTGTTTTTGAATAATGAATCCATACATGTGGAGAAAGTTTTCAATAAGAAAGGAATAACCTATTTAATGAGTTATATCCCAACATTTTGGACTTCTAAGTGAGTCCATCCTCAGGGGATATGCTAAGAGATGTCATGGAAGGTTCTTACTAGTGTGCTAATGCGTGACATCCAGTTTGATTGAATTGGAGGGTTAAAATTTGTATAATCCTTTACCCATTCTATAATGGCCTTTGTATCACCATAAATTTGTTGGTGATCCAGATCCAACCATTTTTTCATTAAAAGGATGCCCCATAGTGCAATGATTTATGCCCTCCTACTTGTCCTTGTACCCCCCTCCAACTAGTAGTGGTAGAAATGACCAGTTTCAATTATAATGTATGCACCACAACCGCATTTCCTCTACTCTTAGGCCCCATAAAAAAAACATATGGGGAATTTTTTGTTAATTTTTTTGTTTTTGTGCATTGTTTTCTAGGAGATTTTTGTCCTGGTTCCACATTATTCATAGTATGCCATTGACTCAAGAGTAGCTTCCTGGGTCACTCACTCTTTTGACTCAAAATGTTTAGTGTTTTTGAAAATCCAGGTAGTCCATATAATGAAGAATGGAAGGTAGTGATGTGATGACTTTTTTTTAATCCAATGTTGCATACATTTTTCCACTGTAATGTGTACCATCAGTGTGCTAATTTTTAGTGTGCCCAACACTCCATCCCATACTGCCCTTGCAAAAGGACATCTTATTAGTAGATGATTTGTATTTGCCACTTCCATTATACACATGTGACAAATATTTGGCCCGTTGAATCCCCTATGTTGTAGCTAATTCCATGTGAGGATACGACCACGGATGGCCCACTGCCTGAAACATGTGATTTTTAGAGGTATTCCTTGGTTCCCAACAATATTTAGTCATTTATAACTTGTGTAACTTTCATTTGATTTTATAATATTTTGATATATCTCTTATACCATTGGTTGTTTTTTCTTATACCTTCCATCCCATATCATCTTATCCTCCCTTTCTATAATGCATATTCCTATTGCTTGTAATTTGTTGGTATGTGTTTCCCATTCAATTGCTTGATTACCCAAGAAGCCCAAATTTGTTGCCTCGTACGAGTTTTGTATGTAAGATAATTGATTGTGGTCCTCCTTGATCTCACATATGTATTTGATATCCTTGTTATGGAGGGAAAGTATTATGCTTGTCGATAAAATGTGGTTCCCCACGATTCCCTTGATGGCATCTAAGCCAATCTTAATCATCTGACCGTTTCCTAATTTTGACTTCAGAAAACTCACCATCCAATTATAGTTCTTTAACATGTTGTTCTAGATATATGAAGTTCTCTTTTGTCCTTTGGCTCCTTCCCTGATCCATATGGTAAAATGTTTTCCATTCATATATTTTTCATTTATAATCTTGGACCATATGTTTTCTTTTGACATCATCCTTGTTACACAAAAATATCGTCACCTTGATTATTTGCAGTCGATGTAGGTCTATCACCACCTATACCAGCTTCCTAAGCAAGTCTCAAACCTCAGCTCTTCAGAACAAGCTTTAGAAATGAGAGAAAGACATTAAAAAAGCAATGTAACTCTGGTTCCGCACTTTCTCTCACTTTTGCCTGCGGGCCCGCACCTTTTGTTCAGGATATCTGCGTACTTATACGCTCTGTATGTAAAGGGGAGGGTGCGTACCCCTGTGAAAGTCAAAAGGCGCAATTTTTATCTTAAAAAACTCATCTTGGGTTAATTCTAGAGTTTTCTAGAAGGATTTGTTACGTGGATTGTTCGCTCCAAGTGGTTCATGTATCCCATGAGAGGAGGAACTAATCCCTTGTTGAGAGGAGCTATCCCTTTGAAGGAGGACCTAGTAACTGATCTCCATTGCACTATAAATTGAGGGATTGGGTCAGTGGCCAGGGAGGTTAGAAGCTGAACTTTTGAGGGTAAATGCTAGTGAAATCAAGACTTCCTATTGAGCTTAAGAGGAGAGATCACATACCTTTTTAGCTTCATTGGGGAGTGAGTGAAGCTTGTCAAAGTAGAGGAGACTTCTTGTTGGACCCTAGGAGCAGCTTGTACAGCGTCAAGGCAAAGGTTGTAAGGTTCTTCTCCTTTTGAATTAATACAATCAAGCTCATTTTTCTCAACAAGTATCTCATGTTATTTGTTTCATGGACTCCTTGACTTTCATGTTAAATATGCTTTATAATATTGGATATTCAGGTGCTATTTAATTGTTTACCTTGTTTGTGCTTGCAGGTTTGCGACAAAGGAACTTACTTGGATCAAAGGAGCGAAGGCATCTCCAAACTTGCGTTGGACATGAGGTAGGCCTTAAACACATTTGTTTGCTATTATTTATAAAGCGCATTTAGAGAAATATAGTGTCTGGTTGGTTTGTTTGTCATTAGGTCTTCATTAGATTCTAGGAAGGTCTATCTTGTTCGCAAGATCGACTCATTCCGCGTGACACTAGCCCTTCTCTGATCTCAACTAGGTCTCTATTTGAAGTGACATGCATGAGTTATTCATGAGAGAATCTTCAGTTATCTGAAGTGCAACAGTTATATGCAAGCACACATTAACTAACTGAACTTACTTAATTTAAACAAACAATTTAAATCAATTATAACTGGACTTGACTTAGTTAACTGAGCCAACTAATTACTACTCAATATAGAACTCATCCTTATCTCTTTAATTGATGGATAAATTCCTCAATTAATAGATAAACTATTGCATGTCCTCACATAGAATTCATGTTTGATTTTCACAACTAATTAACTCATGCAGAATTAATTAATTTATTTTCAAATAGAAGTTAAGTTCAAATTCGATTTTTACTTCCTATTTTTAGTCCAGGGACTCACTAAAATAGGAATCCATCCTGAACTGCTAAAAATAGAATGCTATTTTTAGCACTTCCATTTTTCATTTCCTGTTTCCCAATCCAACACTAGTACCCAAACTGCCATTTTTAGCATTTCTTGTTACCATTCTCAACACTCCCTTTCAACAAGAAAGGCTTCAACTCGAACCTGATCCTGTAACTCTGGAATGTTCTGTATGCAACACTTCTACGAAGTGTGGTTGCTCCAGCAACTCTCGAAACAAAAAAAACTCCCCACTAACCTCTCTATTGGGCTAGAAACATACTCTGATGCTGAAGCTCTAGCTACTGCTGACAAGTGCTCCCTCTCTAACCTCTGAGCTGCTGCAACACTCCATGCATCTCGCACTATTGTACACCTCTTTGTGCCATCCTGCACTGGCCCAACACTCTGGTGCCTCTCACATTGTTGCAGCGTACTAGCTCTACATAGTCCTGGGACTCCTACACTATAGCTTTACCTGCTGCTCCATCTGCATCTGTCTCTACCCAATTAGTTAGTCTTGCTAGTCCTCATCGGGGCTCCCATAGAAAGGTCTAATCAAAGAGGTTGGATATGTCAATGATCCTACCCCTATTACAGCCTTCTTGGGACTGTCACTCCACATTGCCCCACCTTTGACCTGGAGGTATGGATGCATGTGATCCCTCTGCCCACTTGGCTCAAAATTCCCCCCTATTGGAGGTCTCTGCATGAGTGGATGCCTCCACTCGATCTCCTTTCGACTTCTCTCGTTGTGGCTGCTCCACAACCTCCTGAAGTTGCCTCACCAATTGTGGCTCCTCCATAATTGTTTGAGACTTCTTCTGGCACTTCATGTTGAGAAGTAATTTACTCTCCCTCTCAACCACCAAGTATCTAACCTTTTCCTTGCTCCTCAAGGCTTTGAATGCATCTTATACCTCAAGTGCGTACGGGTTCTTAGCTAGCACACCAATCTGTTTCATATTTCACGTTGTCACGAAATGTTTTGGAAAAATCATTGATTTTAAATCAGCGATATCTCCCTCATTCAAAATCTGATTTATCCAATTTGTCTTTTGAGTTTGGATATTTTTCTACAAGGAATCCAAATGGGTTATTTGTTTCTAAAAATTTTGTACATAAATTTTCAGATCTTCTTTGCAAACTCTTGGCCCAAAACTCAAAACTTTGAAATCTCCTCTCAGTTTATTGTTCTCTCCTTTGATCACCTTTGCTCTGATACCATGTATAAATTCCTACAAAACCTCACTCCGATACCATGTAGAAATTCCCACCTGTAGATCACCTGATAATGCAATAGACTAAAGAAAAATACTTGATCTACTTCTACAACCAATTTAGAGGAAGCTTAATCGAACATGAGCAACATCAATAAGAACACATATAACTGATATGGAGAAATCAATCACACATAACACAAAATAATTTACTCGGGGAAAGCCTCAGCCTAAAACCTCAACTTTGTATTATCATACAAGTGGAAAAAAGAATCGGCTCAAAAGCTATCATTCTCTCTCTATAATACCTCTGCTTCTCATAGATAGTCAAAGGCCTCTATCTAACCTCTGGTTTGCCCTCTAAGCCTCTTATTTCTTTGCGCAATTCTGATTGGAGTTTAGTGCAGCCACTTGTGTGAATTGGCCTCTTCACACACTCACCAACCTCTGATCCAACTACACAGTCCTGAAGGAGATAAATCCTCATCATGGATGAGCTTCCTTTATAGGAAAAATATTCATCCAATTGATAGTACACTATCCCTTCTTTGATATCAACTGGGTCTCTATACGAGCTGACATGCATGAGCTATTCATAAGAGAATCTTCAGTTATTAGAAATGCAATAGTTATATGCAAGAATGCATTAACTAAATGAACTTACTTAATTTAAACAAACTATTTAAATCAATTATAACTGGACTTGACTTAGTTAACTGAGCCAACTAATTACTACTGAATATAGAACTCATCCGTATCTATTTAACTGATGGATAAATTCCTCAATTAATAAATAAACTATTGCATGTCCTCACATAGACTTCATGTTTGATTTTCACAACTAATTAACTCATGGAGTATTAATTAATTTATTTTCAAACAACTGTTAAGTTCAAATTTGAATTTTACTTCCTATTTTCAGTCCAGGGACTAACTAAAATAGGAATCCATCCTGAACTGCTAAAAATAAAATTATATTTTTAGCACTTCCATTTTTCATTCCCTGTTGCCCAATCCAGCGTTGGTACCCAAAATATTATTTTTAGCACTTCTATTTTTAGCATTTTTTGTTTCCATTTTCAACATAACCTATTTTATCTTTCAACAATGTCATTTTGCCATGGAGTGTGACCAAGGGTAAATTGTCTCCTTATAACATGTTCTTCATAAAATACGTTAAACTCATTTGAAGTGAACTCTCCACCTCTTCCTGATATTATGCACTTTAGTCTGTGACCAATTTGATTTTCACCTAGCTTTAAATATTTTAAACTTTCGAATGATTTTGAATTCTCCTTTAAAAATGATACCATATAAGTCTATTATAATCATATATTATTAGCATAAATTACATCACACCAGTTGGAGTCTCAGTCCTAGCTAGTCCACATAAGTCCATGTGAACAAGTTGAAGTGCTCTAGAAGATTTTTTTTTTTTTTGAGGTTTCTGTGGATGAGTTTTGAGTTGAGAGTTAGATATGAACCCACATTATTCATTTTTTATCTACATTTCGGGCACAATAAGGACCCATCTTCAAGATGATGAGAAAATTAAGAGAAGGAAGGAGTAAATAAGTATAAAAATATAAAAGAAAATAAGTGAAAAATAAATGAAGAATTAATTTGACTAATGAAATGGTAAAACAACCAATATAAAAACAAAAACAAAAACAAAAACAAAAATAAGATATGAAAACAAAAATAAAATAAAATAAAATTGTAGAGTAATAAAACTAAAAATAAAAGGAATAGTAAGACATAAGAATAATATAACAAATAAACGAAATGAAATAACAAAATACAACTAATAATAATAAAATAATAAAACAAAATGAATACAATACAAATAAGATAAATAATAATAAGAACAATAATCAAAGGCAAGCACACAAAATAAGAAGTAATTAAAAATATGAGGAACAAATAAAGAGGAAAAGCAAGATAAGGAGGAGAAAGAGGGGAATAAAGACAAATCATAATACAAAAGATGAATTTCCTTTTTTCTTGAAAGGTACTCATACTTGTTTCTTGATCTCACAAGATTTGCAAATAATATTGGATGGTTTGGTAATTCTTGGTAAATCCTTCATTGTTCTATTTTTGTTGGGTTTTATGATACGATTAGAGTTCAAATAACCAAGTCTCATGTGTCATAACCAACTCTCATTAAGATTTCCAATATAACAATTTCCATTTTCTACCTCAAGTATGTATACATTGTTCGAGTTTCTTACATCTTTTTTATTACTTCCCCTATGTTTTCTGATTGTATCTCACAACATCTTGATCAAAGGTAACATCAAATCCCTGGTCACACATATGAATCACACATTCGAGATACTATGTTTATGTCCTTCTACAAAGAGGAAATTATCAGCTTTATCTCTTTCATTATCAAAGACGTTGGTGCATCATTTCCAAAGACAATGCTTAATATCTTATTTTCATTTAATTATAAAAAATGCTCTTATCTCTAATAATATTCTTAGAACATGCACCATCCACATGCGAATTACTTCCTTTATTTTGAACATATAATATCATTCCACACCCTTCCTTCTTCTTATCATTTTCCTTCCTCTAGATATTTTGATATTCTTGAGTTTGTTTAATCTAAGGAGTTGTTGTTAGATTGCTTTTCCTTCACTCAACAACTATGTTTCCATGATTGTGATCATTGTAATATTGTACCTCATCAAAAAGGGTTTCAAATGGATTTATTCCCTTCAAGCTATTTCTATATGGATTTACAATCTACCACTTCTACGTGACTGATAGTACTCATTTTTGTTATTCCTTAATTGATTCCTTTGAAGATAAATTATGCAATTTATAGTTTTGCGACCAAAATTTGTGCAAGAAAAATAATAACCATTGAAATTACTTTGGTACCCGGGAGTGAATTTCCTTTTGTAGATTTGGTTTGTTGATTATTGAATAACTCTCTCCATGATAAAATTGATGCCTTTGTTGGTTCATTAAGCATTATTTGTAGCTATTTGATTTGATGTTTAATTGTTGCTACTGAGATGAATTAGTATCCTTCACTTTTCTTGGCTGCCAATTTATTTGAAGTGCATTGTTGACTAGACCTTTGACTATTTAGGGATAGATGATTGTTCCTTTTTCTTCATTTTTCTTGTTGCCCAAATTTCCTTCATAGCCCAAACCAATTTGATGAGAGGTTATCTTTGGACACTGAGAATTTCATCTAGCTTATTTTATCCTTTGATAAACTGTATATTTTGGTTTAGTTGACCCTTGGTATTTTCCAGTTCTTTTATAAGGGATGCAATTTATTCCTTTCTCTTTTCACGCTCCTTAGTTTTCTCTTTTAGCTATTCCAATAAAGTATCTTCAACTTTATTTGCTTCTTCTAGTTTTAGTTTAGGAATAATAAGTGATGAATCTTCTAATTCATCCCTTCCAACAACAATTATGGCATATCCTTTTGTTTTTTATTTTTCTTTTTGTTTTCTTAGATCTCCACTAGAGCACTGATTAACTCACCTTCCAAGTCAAATTCTGCATCTTCTTCATTGAGTTCATCTTGTTGATATTCTAAATTATCTAGGTCCATAAGCATAAAATCGTTCATTACCTTCGCTACGTCTTTTGTTTCTTCTTCGTGAGAGGATTTCTGATCCCCTTCTTTTGAGGAAGGATTGCTTTCTCTAGTATATAAACTCTTCTTCTTGTTTTTCTTTCCCTTTTTTCTTTTCCTATATTTGTTCTTTTGTTTAGGGTCATGTTCATGCCTTTCCTTTTTGTAAGGACATTTTTATGTGTAAATGCCTACTTCTCCACAGTTAAAACATTTAAAGGGTAACCTACGTTTATATTTTCCCAATACTCTCTTTAGCCTTTTGAAAAACTTAGCTTCTTCTTCATCAAATCAATAACTACAATCTTCTTATTCTTCTTTATTCTTGGTATCTTCTTTAAATGCATCATACCTTGAAGTATATTTTCCTTTTTACATCCTCATTTTATACCCTATTAGTGTTCCATGCAATTGATCCAATGTTAGTGATTTGAGATCTTGCATTTCTTCTATAGTTGATACATTAGAGTCAAATATGGTTGGTAGATATATTAGTACTTCTTGGACTATAAAAGAATTCTCCAAACTTTCTTCAAGTGCTTTGATTGTAATAGTTATCTCATCCACTCTATGAGCACTAATAATGTACCACCCCTTTGCAAGACTAATCCTCAAGTTCTCAAGATTAATTGATAGCTTCAATGATCCAAGATCCTAAAGGAAAAGTTTGATGAATGCTACAAAAGGGTCTTTTGCAAGGAACAAACCAAGGGTTAAGGCACAAAGGTTTTTCCTAGTTGGCACCATTTGTGAGGGGCCCCGACATGGCACAATGACGTGAACACAAGACAACCACTAAAATTGAAGTGCTGACACAGAAAATATGCATGGTGCACACTAGATGATCCGACAACCCACCATCCCTCACACTACAAACTTGCATGAAATTTAATAATGTGGAGTGGCATGGAGAAGGTCGCATTGTTCTCTCTCACATCCCTTTCATCATCCCAAAAGTTTCATCGTCAAGTTTGAGGTCGAATGAAGGGGAGCAACGTGGATTTCCATGTAGGTATCCTATGTAAATTATTGGGACATGCCATGCCATGTTATCTCAAACTGTCAACTCACCCACTGCTACACTTAGCCTGCCAACTCTGCCACATAGCCTTCACCATGTCATCCCCTTTAACATCATCTCAACATGTGGCATAGCCCGTGTCATGTTGATGTCATCATGATGTCAGCATGACATAAACCAAATATGCACCTAATATGGTCTTGGCATGTGTCAAAGAAATGTATTTAATATAAAAGGGATTGAAGCCCATTTTTGTCAGTGTCATGCTTATTATCCCTCTAGCTCACGATGTACATCTGTCAAGTCCATCTACTTAATTCTACTCATTTTAAGCCTAAATTTGCAAATTTAAATGACATTTCTCCCCGCATCCATGGATTTTTCCTGTTAACACTCCTTTCCCTCTGAATTTGAAAAAAAAATGATTTCCAAAGAAAACCCTAAGCCTTCTCGAGGAAAAGCTGCACGCGTCATGAAAAGAATCCCTTATTTTGGAAAATAACATCTTCATTTTACCCAATTAAGCCTTCTAAGTGCATTCAAAAACCAAAAATCACCCCTTCATTTGCTAAATTAAAATCAATTTTCTTAAGAAACCATTAATTTTACCTTTCATGTATGCCAACCCATTTACAATTTAGAATTTAAAAAGATTATCCCTCCTTACTGACTAGTCTCATATATCCACATGGTGGCACACACCCATTAATCAATTAATCGCTTGAGAATCTCCCTCTTGTATTTTTACACTACCAATCAACCAATCCTTTTCAACAAGTTTTCCTCTCCAATGGCCTCCTCAACTTCCAAGAACTCTACTAATGTCCAAATTAATGAAAAGACCAAAGAGCCTAATTTTTATGATCGAGATGTAGATGTTCGGGACTAGATGATGACCACTTATAATATGAATAAAGCTATTCAAATTGTTCAAGGCACTAGTGACATAATAGGAGATCATAATAATCTATATGCATCAAATTTGGTCTCCATTGTGGTTCCATAGGTATGTCCATTTCCAGAGATGATATGCTATTGTGTAAGCCCGTACTTGCCAGACAAAAGGGTTATTCTCTCATCTCAGGAAGGTAAGGAAATAATCAGGACAACACCAAATGTTATTGAAGACATGCTCTCTTTCCCGGACATGACATAATTGCAAACATTGAACAAGGAGACAATTGAATAAAAATGGAATAACCTTATACCAAATATACAATAACAAATAGTTACCAATTATGTGAAAAAAGGAGTGGTTCCTCCTTGTTGTCATCCTCCTTACCATACCACATCTTTTGCTCCCATGCCAAAGTTTTATTTTTCCATGTTTTCCCAACTTCTCGGTCTCAATACCAATGTTTACATAACCAAGACAATTCTAGGTCTCTTAGCATCCTTGTGTCATCCGACCACAAATGCCTGTACCAAGTTTGATTTTCTGTAATTTCTATTTGATGAAATTAATTCTCAAATGATAGAATTTGGAGGAGGAAAGTCTTTTTTGCTATCAAGCTTATCTAGTTCACCTATTCATCCACCAACAATATTCTTGTCTAGAGCACTTGAAGCCAAAAAAGTTGGATGAGCACATTGCATTGTTTCTTATTTATGTGTGGTTACCTCATGCAAGGTGCATCTAAATTAAGGTGGAATGTTTAGTAAAGGAGTTAGTTTCCTAAGTTAGGATTTAATTATTTAATGTATTTTTTCTATAGTTTTAGGAGAGAATGAGAATTCTTGTATTTTGGAGGAATTGAGAGAATTGTGGGTTAGTTGGATATTATCTAGACTTAAGGAATGAGATGAGAGATTTTATCGACCATGAGAGATATTTTGGGAGTTAGTTGAGGATCTAGAACCTATTTGGGTTCAAATCCACCTGTATAAATATAGGTGAGACCATGAGACATGCAAGTAGATGTGAGAGAGAGAAATGAGAAGCCAATAAATAGGACAATAATTCTTTTGTAAATATTTTATTTCGTTAATGAATTATTTGTGAGTTGTATGTACATACCTATTGTGTGTATTTCTGTTTTATTATGTGTGAGAGAATTTATTTAATGTACGCGCCCTATGATTAGTATGTGCACCATTTTTGGTATGAGAGCAAGAACCTACTTTCCTGCGGTACATGAAGACGGAGAAGATCATTGCGTTAAGGATTGCAGCTGCGTTGATGTAGGCGGGAGATGTTGAAATCACCGCATAAATGATTAGTGCGTGAAGAAGTATATGCACGGAAGAAGAGAACATCCGTGTAAAGGAAACGTAGCTGCGTGAGAGGTTGCGTCTGGAAGAAGCATTCATTGAAGGAAAAACAGGTCATAGGAAGCCATTGGAGATGATCGTTGTTGAGATCACCGTTTTCAAGTGGGTGAATTGGAATGACCGTAATTTCAAACGAAGGTTTGGTCATAATGATATTTTTTCAAACTATAGAATATAGTTGCTTTCCATTATAACGGTTGAAATTCATGTTACATTGCATAAATATGGAAATGCAAAGGAGTCAAGATGACGGGGTGAGAGGAATGTTTTTGATATGGAGTTGTCTATAATGGGATTTTTTGGAGATTCTGGTGACGGAATCCGGCGGAAGAAATGAGGTTAAATCTTGATTTTTAGCAGTTAAAATGGTTTTTTAACTGCATATTTGGATTCAGCGCCCTGAAAAACCCTTGGGAGCCATCGATTGTGCAGAAACTAGCTATCAAACTTGGGATTCCAATGAATTGCTGCCGGATTTTGACCGGAAAAATCCGCCAGAAAAACTTTCAAAAAGTCACGTTATAGACTACTGCTTTTGATATTGGTTTTTCCACAATTGGTAGTATGTAAAATGGCAAAGTGGCAGCGAGGAAAGAAGCAGCTTGTGTGGACCGGCATAAAAGTTTATGTATTGTGGACGTGTGGAGTGACCTTGTGTGGACCGGCATAAAAGTTTATGTATTGTGGACATGTGGAGTGACCGTTCGAACAATTAGATATCCACGCAAATGGCTCCATCCAATTGAAAGTAATTTTATTTTGGTGAGTTACTTTTACACTTCCAAAATTTTATGTTATATGCAAGGAGTATAGAAAACAGAAAGTTGTTGAGGACCACGTGTGTAAAGAAAGACTTTATTTATTTTAAAATCCCAAAAAAGTATGTTGTGAGATTTTATAAATCCATGGAAGTTGAAAGGTTTAAGAGTACGTTTGTAATGGTTTGGGAAGCAAATGCGATTTTATATTTAATGGTCGTGAAAGAGAATTAGTGGAAGAATTTACATAAGGATTTTTATTTCTTATGGGGTTTTGGAGGAAAGGATAAATTTGGCATAGTTTTAAATATATGGAGAGCAATGAAAGTGTAGCAGTTAAATAGAATTTGGCATTTAAATTTTCTTACATAATGTATAAAGTTACTTGCGGGATAATTTTATGAAGCTTTTTGTTTAAAGTCATAATTTTTGAGGTTAGAGTCATAATTGTGAAATTTAAAGGAGGTTATGGGTGTTAAATGGAGAAAAGTCCTTGTACAAGTTGAGTTGAAGTGAGAGAGTCTCTCAATGTGAAAATTCAAGTTAAGGTATTAAAGTCTCTCAATGTAAAAATTGTAAAGTTGAATTCATAAAAGTCATTTGAATTTGTTAATGGGTGCATGATTGGTAGAGCCCGACACCCAAAAGTTTAGTCAACGTATATTGCAGTTGTTTATAGTGAAGGAAGAAGAGTACAAAGGAGTGCTCTGAAAGAAGGTTCAAGTGAAGTGAATCATTGATCAAGTTCAAAGGAGTAACTTGGTGAAGTGTTAGTTCAATTGCAGGTTACAATGAACAAGGTGAAGTTTGCAAAAGAAGGAGATGAAGATGACTATGGATAGTCATTTGAAAAATCCAGAAAAAAGCCACAATGGTGCCATAACAGTTGGCGTACATGACGAAGAGTTTGAGAAAGAGACGTTGAGTTGAAGGCACGACTTTAGGTGTTGATGGAGCTATTATAAAATCAGAAACATGGATGGATAATGAAGAAGATAGTTAGATGGCCAATTGAGTAGTTGATTGTAAAAAGACAAAAATACAAGTTGAAAGTTTTGTTAATGTAAGCAGAGAAACTCCAGATAACTGAGATGAATGTATGCATTTGTGAATCAGAACAAGGACCGATGTTTGGTGAGGACAATGATGATGCTAAAATGAAAGATGTTGATGTGACCGGGGGTTAGATTCCCATAGATGGTGTTAGAAACTGTTCATAAGATCAACATAAAGACTTGAGGATAAAATCATCTCTCGAGACTATAAAACCTTATGATTTTAAATCTAACAATTGGTGTGTGGATGCAAGATATATTTTAGATGATGGACATGACATTGATTATGTTTCATGCATGGATGGTCTCTTGAAATGATTTTTGGAAGTGACCGTAAAATGTTGATGAACTGTGAAGAATAACTACAATTGCTAGAAAAGATGATGATGGAACCTGAATCTAATCAAGTTGTACATAAAGAAGAAAAATGTTCAATTAGTGGAAATGTGGAACCTGAATGTAATCTACAATTTAGTGATGATGAATTTATATTCCAAGCCAATAACAATAAATTTCAGCTAGAAACTAGTTTGGATACTAAAAATGAAGAATTAAGGAAATTGATGGAAAACATGCATAAATCGAGATATTACAAGATGAGGAAGAAAGAAAACAACATGATACATTTGACTGCTTGAGTATACGTCAACAAAGAAGGAGGATAATTGCAACATAAAGTTTGGAAGTCTGGAATACGAGAGAAGACAACCATAAAACAACAACAACATGACAAAGAAATTGATTCACTACAAATGTAAGTTTGGGATCTGGGAGGAGTTTTATCAAGGACAAATGGATAGGAGACCATAATTTCATTTTACCTGGGGAGTGTGATGCAAGTGCATCTAACTTGGGGTTGAGTGTTTACTAAAAGAGTTAGTTTCCTAAGTTAGGATTTAATTATTCAATTTATTTTTCCTATAGTTTTAGGAGAGAATGAGAATTCTTGTAAATATGAGAAGGTTCAAGAGTATTTTGGAGGAAATTGAGAGAATTGTGGGTTAGTTGGATATTATCTAGAGATAAGGAATTATATGAGAGATTTTATGGATCATGAGAGATATTATGGGAGTTAGTTGAGGATCTAGAACCTGCTTGGGTTCAAATCCACTTGTATAAATCTAGGTGAGCCCATGAGGCATGCAAGTAGGCATGAGAGAGAGGAATGAGAGGCCAATGAATAGGCCAATAATTCTCCTGTAAATATTTTATTTCTTTAATGAATTATTTCTGAGTTTTATGTGCATACCTATTGTGTGTATTTCTATTTTATTATGTGTGTGTTAATTTATTTAATGTGCAGGCCTTATGGTTAGTTTGTGCATCATTAGCAATGGTCAGAAAACCCAAAGACAACTAGGGTTTTTACAATTATATATCCTCTTTTAATCAGTTATTCATATCCTTTTACATGGTCAATTATTACCTTGTGTCTCCCCTTTCCTTAGGGATTTACAATTCACCCCAGACACCAAATTAGGTGATTGGTACCTTTTCAAAGAGTACATAACCATCATAGTATATGGGTTTGAAATAAAATCATATTAGCTAATATCATTCTTGACTCCTTGCAATTTGAATTGGATTACATTAGTAGAGATTTGATAATGACAATGTACATTTCATTCCGAGGAAAGGAAAAATTACTTTCCACCTTTCTCATAAGGTGGGACCATTTGTACTTAATTCAAGGAATTCTTTGGAACTTGTGGAGAAGATATTAGATAAATTTGATTTCCCACAGGAAAAGGTCTTGAATTACAATTCTCATAATATCATTTATGATATGAGGAAATATAAGAACTAAGAAAATCACAAGCATGACCAAAATCCTATAGTAGAATATTATGCCAACAAGTCTACTTGGGAAGAGGTCAAAGCCATTTTGCACCTAGTCGAATTAGAATTTTCCCACCTTTTAAGAAGGAAAAGAGGCACTTCATAACCCATGGAAGTTGATGAAGGAGAAGAGCCTAACGCCAAGGAAGAAAGAATTAGAAAAGTGGCAATGGATGATGATGATGATGAGATAGAGTCATGGGCTCTAATATTATACAACAACCAGCTGGAAACCCCTTCAAAACATGCCTTCACTATGGACCAATTTCCTTCAACCATGTTAGGATTTAAAGCAATGGAATCAAGCGAGGTGTCTAAGCTTGGGCAAATGCCAGTAGTAGAGAAATTACACGAATTGGCTAAGAAAGAGAGCAAAGAAATAAAAATGGATATAAGAATCATAGAAAGATAGCCACTCCCTCTAATGAAGGTCAAAAGTGCCTTAGACTATTGTTGGCTTATGGGGGCCTGGCCCAGGTTTAGTGTTAGTTAGCCAAACAAATCCCTACACTACTGACCCTTTTGGCATCAGCTCGTGGAACGCGAACTGAAGTCTCACCCCAAACAGTATGGGGGGATGTTGGAACCAAGTTTCCGCACCCTTGAGATGGTTGTGATGTCGTTTATTCCAACTATACATGCCTTCACGTAGGTCGCTTCGCGCTCTCTTCCACCCTTTAGTACCTTCGCGATAAATTATAATCGGCTTCCACGCAACCCTAACTAGGGGCTGAAGTCCTTCCGTGCTGCTAAGGCAACAAAGAACGATATCTCCTAAATTACGCTAAGTGTCTTACTTATCTTATTAACAGATCTTAATATCTTCACATAAACAGATGTTCTAACTTGCATTCACTTAACCAATACAGTTATACACATTCCCGCATCATATAAGAATTAGAAGTGAAATTCATACCTAATATAATAGATGCATAAACAAGAAATAAAGACGCAAAAATGATAGAAACTTTTATTTATTAATACTTCCATATGCTTAAAGACTCGACTTTCCTTGTGCACTCAGCTGAAGGGGTCCGCGCACTTAGTTGCGGACTACTAGGCCTCTGCGCACTTAGCTATAGAGCCTCTACCTATGTTATGACCCAAAACTTAGACTTACACTTTAGAGCTATCTTTCTTACATCTTCATTACTTCATCTTGATTCTTATCCTATCAAACTACTTAGAGCTTAGCTCTATTTATACACGCGGACCATGGGTAGATCTTCTATAGCCGAAATTATATTATCAAAATAAGGGTGGACAACCCTATGACTCTTTAACAACTAGGGCTCCGAGCCCACAAAATGCGGAGTCTTTACATTGGAATTACAAAATTGGACCAAAATCTGGGGTCTTAGCCCCAAAACTACCCTTGGGGGATCCCGCGCCCAACAGGCCCTCAACATAAACATCATGATTCGCCCTCGAGTCACTCTGCAGGTGCAGAGATCTTAGCATGAAGACCTCCAAACTCTGTTTGGATCGTTGCAAGTTCAGCAACGCACTGAGCAGTTGTCTGCTCGACTTCCTCCACACGCTATTCAGTGACAGTTGTTGTTGAACTACTACCCTGAATACTCTTCTGAGTTGCTTGCAGTTGTGTGAGCTTTACTTCAATGGAGGTTGTATTTTTATATGCCTCATCGATCCATGGTTGTAGGCGTGCTTTCAAGATTTCCTCTTTATGCCGAGTGACATCCACCTGTTACTTGAGTGCATTTGCCTGCTACATCCGTGCAAGCCTTTGTGTAAAGGAAACTATCTGCACGGTCCCTTTTACCTCATCATATTTATGTTGCAGCTCGCACGCCTCTATTTCTAGGTGGTCTATGTTTGAGTCCTCTTGTAGGGTGGTGAGGACCTCGAATGACTATTCGAACAACTTCATGTAGTTTGTCACTGCACTGTTAATCGCTGCCATTATTGTTGTGACCGTGGTGGCACATTGTTCTTTGACCTCTAGCGAAGTTGAAGGCTAAGACTTCCACTATAGTTATGTTATTTTAAGGTTCATCTCCAGCTAAAATTTGGCCATTTCTTCTCTTGCATCACACATCCCTATGGCTAACTTACATACGCGTGCCTCCACTAGTTCCTTTGCTTGAATGGCCAACTCTAAGACCATTTGGCAGGCTTCCTCCACAACTTGCATTATCTGTTTGTTCTTCTCCACAACCTCATTACATTGCAAGCTCATCTGCTCAATGTTGATGTGTTGCTCACTCATTACCTGTAGAGAGAAACTCTCCCTGGCCCGAAGTTCTGCGGTGACTCCATCCTACAATAGATAGAGTGTCTTCCGAGGGAGTGCAACCATGTTTAATCCAATCCCTTTCAAGTTGTTGACCATAGGCCTATCAGCCTCATTCTCTATAATGAGTGCTTCATCTGGTAGCACTATTGTGTTGGTCACACTGGGGCACAACATTTCCTCAGCAGCTGAAATCCTGACTGCGAGGCTGGTGGACATTGTGCCAGCCCTGGAGTGCACACGTGTAACTCCTGTATTTGTGTTCGGATAGCCCCCAATACTAATTGGTGTTGTTCCTCAAACTCCTAGAGGGCCTTCGCGGTGACATCCCTCATCATTTTTCCGATATCATGTAAGTCCCCTTCAGTGAGGGTGATAGGGTCGAAAGATTTCTTCGAGGCCTTTATTTTCTTTCGTGGCCCTACTGCTCTCGTGGTCACGGGCATTTGAGTTGGGTGTATGTCGTTTGTGGGTCTGCGCCGCCTTTTTCTGTGTCTGTCTTTGGTTTGGGGAAGGTGACTTCTGTCCTTCGCTTGTTGTTTTCTGCTACTCTTCCAACTTCGCAGCGTCGCGCGCCGCTTGGGACTTAGATGCTTCTTCTTCTTTCTTGTGCTTTTCCACCAGCGGCACCATCCAAAGTTTTGTCTCTTCCTTCTTCCACTACATGGTGGACTTCTTTGCTTCCATCGCAGAGTCAGCTGGAGTGCACCACTATGGCGGCCAAGACCCAAGGACCGCGAAAATTACATCATCGGTCGCCAAGTATGGTAGCTCATGCCACGTCTTTATAGGGTCCTTCCGTGCCCTAATGAAGACATGGTGGAAGTCTGCTTTGAACTTCGCAAAGCTCTGCAAACTATTGTATACAATGGGCGATAACCACGGCTTGTTATTGATTCCCATCCAGATGTTCATCTCCATTAACACCCAAAATATCTTGCTCTCTTTGATCCACTGTGCATCCCTAGTCGCCCACAACAAAGCTTACTTCGCTACCTCTGGAAGGCTCGGCATGATTGAAGGGAACTGGTTATCTTTAGGCAGTTCCCATGCCACCAGTACGATTGACAATAGGAGCCATGCATAATGAAATGTTTTGCCCTGCTCTTGTGCCTCGCGACAATCAGCAAGGAACTCACCGCGTAGATAGTTTGCCCAGTTGAATTGGACCCCTTCTATGCATTGCGCGCTAGTGCAACCATTGGCACGGGCACCTCATCCACACAACACTTATGCATCACCTTTCCTGCCAATATTTCTGTCGTGACCTTGACTGTAGGGTTGTTGATGCTGGAGATGGCATACCCTCACTTCTTCTTCTCCAACTTAAACTTCTTTTTCATTGCCTCCACGAGGGCAAACTCACCACCTTTTCCCTTTGAAATGTTTGTTGGATCCTCCCCTAAGCATGGGAGCCAAGTAATCTAGTGAATCAGATGGTCTATGATGGGGATGGGCTCCTCCAGAAACAAGCACCCATCATGCACCAAGCAAAGAAGTTTCCTGATGACGAAAATGGTCACTGGGGCACGTTGGTAATGCGACACCTAGAGCAGGTTTAGCAACCCTGCTTTCTTGACACCTCTGAGCCATTTGTGCAACTCCACTTCAATAATTCTAGTCGGCGTGTCTATCTTTTGGTGCATTAGCTTCGCAGTCACTAAATGCAGGAACTTCTCGTGGTCCACAAGGTATCAATCTTCAAATTTCAACATGGGAACCCATCCCAAGTGCGCGCCCTCAAAAATAATATTGTCTAGGGCAGCGAAGTTTGCAGAGGGATCTTGCTCTCATCTATATCCTTCATCACCTTGGCTTTACCCTTGCATGGAGGAACATATTTCGGTAGCCTGGTGATAGGGTCCGCACCCTCGGTTTCGACTTCCATCTCTACATCCTCTTTGTCCACGAGGATTTCTTCAAACTATTCTCCCTCATCAGCCTCCATATTAATGGCCATTCCCTTTTCCTCCAATATGAGCTTGGTCCTCAACAGATTTCTAGGTGATACACGCACCGGTATCATGGCTTGCTTACCCTTCTTAGGTCTCGACATGTGTGGTGATTTAGGGACCTCAACGATTATTCTGATGCTCTTTGGGGCTTCTACTTCCGCAATTTCCTATGCAACTTCCTTGACTGTCACTACTCCTATTTCGATGGCTTCTTCGGGAGCTAACATCATTCTAGTTATGAGGCCTTGCATCTCCTTCAACAATGTTTCAAACGCTGAGCTTGCTCTCAAAGCCTCAAAGTTCAAAAGGTCCATACACAGTTGATAGCGCAATAACTTAATACTCACAATGGTAAATTCTGTTCGTTCGACAACCACTCGTAATTTATAGCACCTTTTGAATTTGAATTTGACTATTCCCCCCACAATCAGTCCATTAATGCTAGGTTGGCGGTAGATTTTCAATAATCTAGCCCATAATGTTTATCTTAAATGCCTGTCATCCACTCCTTTTGGACTGAAACCAACCATAAAATCATGAATAGTGACTTTAACAGTCACTTTCCGACCGACCCGGGTGCGAGCACAACTATCTTCGCACTATCACAGACACTGTGACACTTCGCTACTGCGCGTAGTCCTGTCATTACACAGTTCCTGGGCAGAGTTGTTTATAGTCCTATGACTCCTTTTAATTGCTTGGAGTGTTAATACTATGGTTCTATTGGTTAGTCAGATGGCTTAGCCACCTGTGTATGGCTTCAAATGATTGCCATTCACTTTTCCTGGGAAGGGATCTCTATTTAGCTTAACCAAATGGACCGCGCCTTCGTCGAAAATATCCTTAATAATATACATACCTAACCAGTGCATTCTGAACTTTCCAATGAATTTATCAAACTTACTATCATACAACAAAACCAGATTGTTTAACTTGAATGTGCGTAGCTTGATGTGTCAGTTGTGCCATGCCTTTTCACACTGCTTTTGGACCTGCTGGTGAAATCCAACTAAAAATCATTCTTCATTGAGCTCATCCAACTGTGTGAGCCTCTCTTCCAGGGCTCTATGATCCGTCATACCTATGAGTGCTACTATGTGTAGACTAGGCATGATATATTCCATAGGAATTAAGGCTTCCACTCCATAAAAAAGCCTAAAAGGTGTCTGTCTTGTCAGTTTCTTGCATGTCATTCGATAAGCCCATAACACAGTAGGTATGTGCAGATCCTAATCACTTCGTTGCGCATTGCATACCTTTGTCAGTGCATTTTCAAGCACATTGATGAACGCCTCCACTATCCCGTTAGCCTATGGGTGATATGGTGTGCTCTTCTAGTGATACACCTGAAATTCCTCCGTTAGTGTGCTCATCGTCTCATTCAGGAATTGTGTACCACGATTGCTCATCAAGATCTTCAACATCCAAATCGCATCAATACATGTTCAAACAAAAACTTCGTGCCAGTCATTCCCATGCAATCCTTCACCAGCTGCACTTCTACCCAACAAGGCAAGTACTCCATCACAGTGATAATATACCTCACACCTGTCTTTCCTTGAGGCTGAATAGGTCCTACAAAATCTATTGCCCACTTTTCGAAAGGTTTCAATTTTGTCATTTGTGGATTCAAAGGCATTTCATCCCTCCATGATGGCTTACCTGTTCTTTGACATACATCACACGCCTTGCAATATGCTTTTGAATCCCAATGAAGGGTTGGCCACCACAACCCTGCGCGTAGAATCTTCAGCATGGTTTCTCTCCCTACATAATGTCTTCCTAGTATTAAGGGCATCTGCAAATTCGCTCCCTCAACACATGCTTATTGACCATGTATTTTAGCATGGAGTACATGTGCATGTGCACAGGTTGGGGCTCTTCTCCATAGGCCTGTGTCCACTTGGCTAGATGTGCATGTGGATCATCCTGTCCATCATACTTGTCTGTCAGTCACATCTTAGGCTTCCCAAATCATACTCGCATCATTTTCCTACATTCGTGCTAATCATTAAACCTTCCTTTATGCATACCCCACCATCTTGTGGGCGTAGCACACAGTACCCAGTCCAAGGCCTAGAAATGTTGTTTTTCCGGCACGTCCCTTTCAAATGCATCCAAGAAGGTATCTACCTCATTTATACCATCATAAGTAGGAAAATCTCTTACTCCGGTCGACATGCAACGCAACCTCCTGGTCATCATATTTCAATTCAACATAGTTACTTCATGTGACCGATTCTACCAGCACTCTATTTCCTCTTCGGAGTTCGAAGTGTAGGAGCTCTCGCACTCCAATGTAATCTGCCCATCTACGGTGGGATTTACCTTGTCTTGGTATCGCATTGTTATTTTGTAGATTCAATCCAAATCATCATCACTCTCATAGTCGCAGACTGGCTCCGTATAGCATGATCCTTCAGCAGGGTCTAGGCGTATAATTACATGCAGTGACTTCTTTTCAAAGATCTTTTTTTGCTTCTTTAGATTAATTACCCAGTTCATATCAGTGGCCATTCAATTCCCAATATTGTGAGGTAGGGATTGTTGTCATCAATAATATCTATTACTTCAAAATCTGCCAGCGTGTTCGCTCCTTCAATATCCATGGTTATTCCCTGCAGCTGCCCCATGGGTATTATTTTTTGATGATTCTCCATCCTTAGCTGAATTGGAGACCATTGCAACGCAGGTCGTCCCATTCCCTCCCATGTCTATTTCGGCAAAACATTCACATCTGATCCCAAATAGAGAATGAACTGATCATTTTTCAATCTCTGATTTGTGTGGTTAGTCTCATTTCACGTCCTGTCCTCATTTTATGTTTTCTGATCTTGTGAACTATGTGTGGTCCACCTGGCACAGTCCCAATGCATCTGTTGATGATTTCCTATAACCCTTTCATAGCCTTACTATCGCGCAGTAACTTCATACATGTTTCTAGGAAATTTGTGAGCATAGAGGGTTCCATCTCCTACTCAGGCTTATCTTTGCTTCCTGACATGGAGGCCTTAGCGAAACTCTTCTTAGCTTCCATGAAGGTTTCCCGAGCACGCTCCAAATCAAACTCATCTTCTTTCGTCAGGGCTTTGCAAACCCAAGTACTATCTTCTGGTTTTTTCCCTTTGTCATCTCTTGTTGTGATTCCACTTCGAAGCACAATGTTTACGTTCAGATCTTCCTCACATGGCTCAGAACTCATCATCTGCAGGTTTTGAGTCAGGGGAGGTGGTAGCGCTCCTTTGTCACATATCCTAGCTATCAACGTAGGAAAATATTCTGTCTCATGATAAAAAATTGTGCAATACTTGCACAACGGGCAAGTTGGATTAGTGCAATTATAGGCATGGTGTTCAATCCCTCCACAATTATAGCAAGTCAATTGTTCGCAGCCTCTACCAGGTCCTCCTCTGCCTCTGCCTTGTCAACACCCCTGAAATCCTGTTCACGCCATTCCAACGTTCTGGTCAAGGGGTCGGGTTTCAAACTGAAACCTGTAGGTGGGAGTTCTATCCATCATCAATTCATAACTTCTACAAGTACACTCGTCATGTCCCACCGACCTACAAAATTTGCAGAACAATTGTTGCAAAGTTTGCGTATACTTCTGTAACAAGTGGCAGTTATCCATGGCATGTTTTCTGGCTATTTGATAGATAATGCACCACATAGCAGGTGCTGCGCTAAGTCTTGCTTGAGCTTCCAGCCTTAAAGGCATTGGTCCTCCTCCCGCAAGGTAATTTGTAAAGACCAGGCAGTGATCTTTGTCCTGACCCTGATTCTTGCATTTTACGCACCATACTTCTTCGTGCACTTCTGGTCGAACTGTCCTATCTTGTTTCAGACTCTGCATCTCAAGGCACAGATTCTTCAGCTGCACGTGGATCTTCTGAACTCCTAGGTTAGGATCTTGCATCGGGGTTTCATGTAGTCTCATAGCAATCTCTAAGGCATTTTCTTGAGCTGTTATCTTCTCTTGTGATAGTGCACTCCTTAAATGTGGTAGTAGCGAAGCTACAAACCACTCACGATGTTGTCCATATATCATATTCATATTGGCTTCACAGATCGTACATTTCATCCTCTAATCTAGTTCCCAAGGAGTCTCACTTGGCAGCATCATGATTTCTTTGAATCCCACAATCAACTACGCTTTAGATTTAGGCCTGCTAAATTCTCTATTTAGCATTGTTTGGATATTCACGACTCCCACATTCAGGTTATTGTTGGAGTACTTAATATACCAGGTCAATGCGTGATCTTCCATAGCAATAACCAACATTGCTTTCTTTATATGGTCATATGTAACACCTTGTGCTTCCCATACAACCCTTACAACAAACTAGAATTGGTCTGGATCCTCATTCCCCAAACCATTGAACACAGACAACTTCACTGTGTTTTCCATACTGAACCGATGTGGTGGTGGAGTTGGTGCAGGTGAATTTGGAGGTGATGGCGGTGAAGCTAGTGGTGGTGTGAGTGGAGGTGGAATTTGCAAAATTCTTTGTCTTATTAGATGAATAGCACTTCGCGGAGAGATGTTCGTGAGCTCTTCCTCATCCCCTCGCAGAGGTGAAATAAAAGGGCTATTTTCTAGACCCTTATTTCCTTCGTTCCTCTAAAAATTTCCACTTCGCATAGCCCTGAACATCAAGGTAATTGCATTAACCCATTTTTCCCACAACAAAATTTTAAGCCAGGTATTCAAAGATTTTACGTACTTACCTCACGGTCCTTTGAGAAAGCGTCGTTTTGCCTTCTTGTAGCTAACTGAGGTGTCAACAGTTGTTACCGGGAATAGTGTCCACTCGGATACTGCTATTCCCACTAAGACTGGTAGCTATCTTAGCAACAAACAAGTAAATTCTAGTTTCATTTTCCTTTATGAAAATAGACAAGAGGGGAACCAAGGAGACCAACCTTAGTCTTGCATTTGATTTCCTCCCTTTCGTGATAGAGCTTCGCCGCTTCTTCTTCGTCTACCCAGCTTCAAAGAGCACCTGTGGAATCACAACAACATACTACTATCGAAGAACAAAGATCTATATTCATAAATAACATAGGACAGATGTGTGTTAACCATACAAATGCATATCTTAAGTAAACATACCAAGAATTGGAGGAAAATTTGAATAGATTATTAAGATAAAAGTAGCAAGATGATTACAACCATATGTTCTGACCCAGCATCATCCTCCAGCTAGAAAGCCCTTCTTCACCTCAAGTAAAGCTTAGATCACCCAACACTATGAATATACACCAGAAAACCAACAACACTTCTCTATAAGATACAAAATTCCAGCCTACGGATCTCTATGATGAGGGATCCATATATAGCTGATTGAAGGGAGGTGAGTCATCTTCTGGGGTCTTGATTAGTGTCCTCTCTCTGATAGTTCCTGCTTCCATTTGGAGAATGGTGATCTCTTACTCATCCCTGGCCGAAAACAGAGAGGCAAGTGTCAGAGGGGAAACTTCTGGAAGATTCCATGATCTTCCACCTCGCATTTTGTCCCTGTCATTTGACCATTCCCGACCATCGCACCCTACAGAGGAGAAATTCAGTATGCATCACACCTTGTACACTGGGAAGGTGTTATGCATCTCACTCTCTGCACTGGGTTTTCAGTATGGTCCAGTTTTGACCATTTATGAGCAGTTTTTAGTGGAGAACTTCTGGGAGATGATGTAATCAGCTAACCTTATTCCTTTAAGAAGTGAAGCAACACTTTTAGGGACTTAGGAGCCCTCATTTTATGGACATTTATGATTGGGGTTGAAGTGCCCAAAAATGTCTATAACAGTTGCCCCGTAAAGCACGAGGTCGTTAATCTTTTTGATGTCGAGTGAAATGCTTTACCATGAGGATCCGAAGTTTTTTCGAGCTGGAAGGCGACCTGTAATAAGATACAATACAATACATTATTTTAACAACATTTTTTCATGATCTAGTTGAGAAGGGCATTCCCATGCTTAGCTTTATAAATTCATTTTCATGTACACAAGACAGACAATCGTCTGTGTGGAAGACTGATGATTTGGACTCATCATCCTTTGATTTGGATGATCATCTGTTTGGCAATGATGTACACTTGATGTATTTATATTCCTGAATATATGGCAGCCCGAATGGATGAAACTAGATCCGGGGTCTTCAAAACTCGTTCAATATTCACTCGGAGTACAAGTCGATCCATGTGAAAAAAGTTCTGGAGTCGAACATGGAAAGACATCGCCTGATTACCGGCCAATGATGTAAGTTGTTAACAGGTGCGAAAGGAATAAAAAATAACGACAATGACCCTCAAGGTACTACAATACAATTCACGTGGTGTGAAAAAGGACTTGGCGTCGAACACCACGTAAAATATCTCGGTCGAAGGCCATTGATGTAAACCTGTCGCCGAAAGTGAGAAACTTGCCATTGAGGCATGCAAGTTTCATAGTACTGAAAGGGTTGTTCCTAAGTCAACTTCTTGGATAATGAGCTGATGTCGACAAGAAGTGACCCGTCGCAAGAGGGCACTAATGAATCCCACATCAATGACATGGAACGAAGTAAATGATTTTGGAGGTGAAAACAATCTGACGATACAGGGTTCAGGGTGGCAGTCATGAAGGAATGGAGCATGAATGTATTGCAGTGGGTGAGACACAGGCGAATTGTATGAATGACTTCTCTTGAACATATCAGTGACACTGACGATGGATTGGTAGCATTAACCCCAAAGATGGATGGTTTGATGGACCAATGAACGGAACAATCCAACCCGGCTTGGATGCGGAAGGAAAGTGTCATGTTCAAGAGAGACTTGCTACCAATAAAGCTTTTTCAAGTTTTCTTCCCAATTTTCCCCAGTCATTGCTGACCAGTACCTCTTTATTTTCGTCAAGCTTGAGGAGGATAACATATGCTTGTTCTATAATCTTCCCTTCGGGCAAACCTGTCGCTATATTTTAGTGAGCCTAGCGATAGTGAAACTCATTCTCGTCCATTTGGACGAGTTTGTCACTATTCGGTTTTAACGAGTTTAACAACAAAGATAACTCGGTCCCTTTCAATTTTAGAGAGTCTGAAAGGAACGTAAAGGAGACTCCAATGATTCTTTTTCATCATGTAATCCCTTAAGTTTGAAAAAGCGTAAAATAGTACAAAAGGGTTAATTTTTGATAGTTTTAACGAGTCGAACAAGACAAGCGCTCGATCTTTTTGTGTAATAATCCCTTAGGTCCAAAAAGATTAAAATCTAGAGGAGGGCTAACACTTCCGATGACTTTAACGAGTCGGAGAGGCCAATCACTCAGCAATCGTTTCATATTTTACAAGTCAGTTGAAAAGAGCTTAAAGGAGACTCGTTTTCGAGGAACGAGTGATGGTTTCGGGTAGCAGCTGATTCCAGGTAAGGTTTGGAATTCTCCAATCACGGTAGTGTCACAAGGATGGCTAATAGAATTACTCTTCGCAGATGTTCCTCGAAGGGTTAAACAATCATATGGGGGTGAATGATCGGCTAAAAACAGAGTGGAGGTGATGATGAGAACACGACCAAGGCTCAAAAGTTGGCTATAAGGCATTCACAATGGTTATTTACCGGTTCATTTTTTAATGAGCTTAAACGCTGGGGGAAACATTTTCTCATGACTTATGTTTATTTTTTAACGAGCTTGAACTATGCGCTAAAACTGCTCGTGGAGGGTTTATTTTTTAACAAGCATGAACTCTGCGACAACATTGCTCGACAGTCGTATGATAAGGATGTCTCATTCAAGATAACATTTTTTATGGGGCTTGCACCTTTTGAAGCTTTGCCCCACAGCCTCTTGCATGCATGCTAGGAACGACCAACTACGCCTCTCTACTTAACTACTAATATCACCACCAAGGCTAGGTAGAAAAAATTTTCCTTTACTTTGTCGGTGCCCAGGTGGCCCCTGCAAAGATGAATGGTTTAGGCCACTCACCCGACCTAGGTGGTTGAAGTCAGCAGAATCGTAGAGCTAACATTAGCTGGTCATTTCTCGCTTGCTTACAAAAGGTTTGCATGCCCCCAGGTATAGCAAAAAATTCCCAGGTTACCATTAAAGTTCCATCCGTGTAGCAGACAGAAAGCTCCCTTGGCGATGTCTACCGAAATAGACAAAGGGGAGTGGCGTAGAGATACTCCACTCACATAACTTTAACGAAGGTATCTTATTCCAGCCTGATCTCATTTTCTTGTAAGGACGGGTTCGTCAGACTAGTCATATATCCTCTACGGAAACCTACTCTATACCCAAGGTTTTCTTGTCGAAACAAACCAGGGTGCATGCCTTCTGGGTTTCAGTCACATCCTCCTGAATCACTCGCGCTCATCAGATGGACGGATTGGGGATTGATGAGACATTCCTTGCGTGAAGAGACCATTTAGGGATGGCACTTAACTATTTTTGATGTGTGAACCGAGGAATGACATTTGGTATATGAGCTTGACCATTCTGCCTTCGTGTGGAAAACACATTACTCTAAAGAGTGAGGAGATGACAGCTCCCATGCAATAAATATAGTCGTGTCCAAGGAGTATATTATAATCCAAAGGTCCTTGAACTACCATCATGTTCATGTGAACGGATTTCCTTCTCAAAGTAATGGGCACATTTGGAAGGATCCCTAAAGGTCGACTGGTTCCTTTGTCGAAGCCTGTCAGATTTCTCATTTCAGGCAAAAGCGATGGCGAACCAAGCGCTTTCCAAGTAGTTGAGGAAAGGATACTCATAGAAGCCCCTTCATCGATGATGGTACCAACCATGACCATTCTGTAAGCTTGTACAATGATTCTGAATGGTACACTAGCTGGTAAATGGAGTCTGCCTAGTAGATTCCAGTCGAAGGAAACGACTAGGTTGCTTGGTGGTGGGACCGAATAGACGGCTAGATATGACTCTGATGAACTTCCTTCCTGCAATAAAGGAACCGGAGGACTTCCCCCAAGTTCATCGGATTCTGTGTTGATGAAAAGAATTTGAACGGTGTCGTTCTCTTTCTCTTCAGTGACGGTATCATTCGAAGATGAACACTCTGAAGGCAAGACCGGGTCAACTGTCGTCTCGACCTTTTGACTTTCATCTGGTATGGATTCAGAGGGTTCATTTTCAATGATAGACGCTTCGACCGACCATAATGCCGGGCTAGCTGGATTTTCAACTGGTGGAGGTCTTGGCAAGAGTTTTTTATATCCAGGAGGAAGTCGTAGCGGTGAAACCGAACAATGATCCAAAACTCTTTTAGCCACGTCAAGGAAGGGACAACGGTGGACGGAGTGATTGCCTTCACACAACTTACAAGGAAATATGGGATTCCTTCTTTGTCCATGTGCTTCACTTTCACTCGTTGATGGTGAGCATTCAACATGATCGCCAGAGGTTGACGCTACCGGATTGTGCAAACGAGGAGACCAGTTCCTTAAGATTCGAGGGATGTAGGGACAATCTCGGTGATAGTGGTCTCCATTGCAAATGACACAAGGAGATTTAGGTTTTGACTGTGCGGTGTGAGAATTTTCGCTAGACAACGCTTGGTTTCCCCCTTTCGATTTTGGTTCCTTTTTCTTCTTTTCCTTTTTCTCTTTGTGCTTCTTCTTCTTCTCAGTTACTCGATTTTTATCTTTATCGGCTTTATCAAGCGAAGAGGAAGGAGGAGAGGGAGAATCAGATGAAGTAGAAGGTTGGGAGGCAACTCTAGTGTCATCTAATTGCTGATTTGACTGTTCAAGAATTACGAGATTCTAAACGACAGAGGTACAGAAGAGCCAGACAGGAAAATGAATTTTCAACCCTGGAAGTGACAAAGTGGCCATATGGGGTGCACAAACATCTCCCCAAGAGGAGAAGGGACTAGGATTTCCTCCAAGGGAAATCCTTGGTTGGTAGACTCCATTTTCTCAACCTAAAGACCAACGGGGGAATTTGTGATGTTATTCTTTTAAAATAAATTTTTAGATGCTTTGACACAACTTGTTTTTTCAATTTTAAAGAGTCGAGAAAAAACAAAAGATGACTCTAGTTGCCTTTGATTTTTATTGAGCCCGAAGTGACAAGTGCTCAGAGGAACTTTTCATTTAAGGAGTCTGAAAAGGAGCAAAATGGACTTCTCTAGAGATCTAGGCAGAGAGGATTACCAAACCAATTGCAAAACTGTAGAATACTTTTTATGGTACGGCAGTTAATCTTCTTGAATGTTGTGTTCAGTGCATTGCGATCGATAGGGTGGCAGACACAGCTTCCTAAGGATAAAGCATGCAACCTATTGTGGTCTCCCAATATATAGTCGACGGTACGTGGGAGCACAAGTCCGTACTGGAACTTGCCGTCCCAAAGTGGAGGAATCACCCAACCAACACTGAAAACAACAGTTACCAGGTTTTATGACGCCAGAATACGTCTCTAGCTTAGACCTCTAGATGTTGTGCGTTAAGTTCCAAAGCGTTGTTAGATTCATTGAATTTATTTTAAGTTGATCTTGCTTAACAATTTGCCTTTCAGGTTCACCGCGTGATGTGTATATAACTCCTAAAATGCAGTCTAAGATGATAAACAAACGTTTAATCTTCTTTCAGCAATGAAAATCCTAGCTACTAAAGGGAAGAAAGTCAAGAATCTTTTCTTCACAAAGCACATGCTAAATGCACAGTCCTAAATCAAACCAAGTTGTCGAAATGCAAATGCACATGCATGTATTTGTTTTCAGCCTTCTTAATGTATGAATGATGTTAAGAAAGCTATGTACAAATCTGAATTACTTTTAAAGCGACAGTACTCAACAAAATTCTTTTTTCGAAACGAAATGAAAGCAAGAGAGACACTTTGCGATTTTGAAATGAAAATTGCTTTTTGACACTTTAAAACTACTAATTCAAATCCTATGCAATAGTAACTGTATAATCGACTATCAAGAACAACAGGATTGCTTTCTAAAACTGAAAACAACAGCTACGACACTTTCAGATCTAGAGACAACAGTTCGACTATACTACTTTTTTACAAAAGAGAACTGAAAATGACGCACAATACATGAAAAACATTTATAGTTATTTGCACTAAGGAGGCGGAATAATGCAAGAGAAGGGGGTTTTCACATAAATGCACTGACTACAGACAACAAAACTCCTGAATAGGACTGAAAACAGTGAGAAAAAACCATAGTTTGAGGGTAAAGTTAACCCTCCCTGACCATCGCACCTGTTACACAGTGAAACCAGTATGCGGCGCACCTACTGCACTTGGGAAGTGCGATGCATACAGACTACCTTGAAGGCAGGGTGCGATGGTACTAGTGCGAGACTTTAAATAGGTTTTCACTCACAGTTTGCAATCTAGTTCAGGTGTTTAGGCCGAGTAAGTAATGTTCAGTGTATGTAAAACACAGGGGTGATCTAAGAGGTTACTAGAGCCACCACTTAGGGCAATTAGATTGCTTGCAGATCTATTGTTTAATTCATAAACAAAATCCAGAGATAGACTGAAGCAGCATTGATCTACTTTGCATTTGTATAACAAATGTAGTTTGAAGGCTAGCTGGCTTGACTTCAGGCTCCGTCTGTGAGTTTATAAAAGAAACAAGGATAGATAGGCTAACAAGTAATATAGTCGCTCCCCAATGCAGTCGCCATTTTGTTACCGGGAAGAGTTTCCACTCGGATGCTACTATTCCCACTAAGATGGGTGGCTATCTTAGAAACAAACAAGGAAAGTCTACTATTGTTTTCTTTTAAGAAAATAGACAAGAGGAGGACCAAGAAGACCAACCTGAGTCTTGCACTTGATTTCCTCTCCTTCTTGATAGAGCTTCGCTTCTTCTTCGTCTGCCCAGCTTCAAAAGAACCTGTGGAATCACAACAACATATTACTATCGAAGAAACAAAGATCTATATTCATAAATAACCCAGGATCAGATGTGCGTTAACCATATAAATGCATATATAAACAAGTACACAAGAATATGGAAGAAAACAAGAATAGCTTTATTAAGATGAAAAGTAGCAAGAGGATTACAACCATATGTTCTGACCTAGTATCATCCTCCAGCTAGGAAGCCCTTCTTCACCTCAAGCAAATCTTAGATCACCCAACACTATGAATGTACACCAGAAAACCAATAGCACTTCTCTATAAGATACAAAATTCCAGCCCCCTGGATCTCTGTGATGAGGGATCCATATATAGATGATTACAGAGAGGTGAGTCATCTTCTGGGATCTTGGTTAGTGTCCTCTCTCTGAGAGTTCCTGTTTCCACTTGGAGAATGATGATCTCATACTCATCCCTGGTTGAAAATAGAGAGGTAAGTGTCAGAGGGGAAGCTTCTGGAAGATTCCATGATCTTCCACCTCGCATTTTTTTCCCTGCCATTTGTCCATTCCCGACCATCGCACCCTATAGAGGAGCAATTCAGTATGCATCGCACCTTGTACACTGGGAAGGTGATATGCATCACACCCTACGCACTGAGCTTTCAGTATGGTCTAGTTTTGACCATTTATGAGCATTTTTCAGTGGAGAACTTCTGGGAGATGATGTAATCAGCTGACCTTGTTCCTTTAGGCAGTGAAGCAACACTTTTAG
>APFE030054957.1:2463-37682 GCA_000404065.3 Pinus taeda | reverse complement strand
GAGCAATTTTTAGTGGAGAACTTCTGGGAGATGATGTAATCAGTTGACCTTGTTCCTTTAGGCAGTGAAGCAACACTTTTAGGGACTTAGGAGCCCTGAGTTTATGGACATTTATGATTGGGGTTGAAGTGCCCAAAAATGTCTATAACAACAGCGAACTAAGTAACAAATCCTCCTATAATCCAATTGAGCCAATGATCGACGACGTGCATGATCTTATCCTCCAATGCTCCCAACCTTCACACTAGCTCTGGGGTCCACACAATGGGAACATCAAGCTTCCACCTTCCTTGACTATTTGCTATTTTTGAGATCCACTCATATAGCTCAGTAGGGAAGGATACAAAAACATTTCGTGGATCTCCCTATATAGGTAGCTATCTAACCAATCTTCTTTTGATAGTTGCGGGTTTCTGTTCTCTTGTGTTGCAAACTCGTGAATCCTTCTGTCCAACCAGCCTTCAATTTCTTTCTTAGTTGGATTCCAGTGATACGATATCACATATCTCTCAGCAGATTTGGGTCCTAGCAATGGAACCATTTGTTGGCTTATGGGGGTCTGACCCAAGTTCAGAATTAGTTAGCCAAACAAATCCCTAAACTAGTGGCCCTTTTGGCATCATCCCACGGAGCGTGGACTAAAGTCACACTCAAAGCAATATGGAGAGATGCTGGAACCAATTTTCCGCACCCTTGAGATGGTTGTGATGTTAGTTTATTCCAACTATACCTTCCTTTGCATAGGTTTCTTCGCGCTTTGTTCCACCCTTTAGTACTTTCACGATCAGTTATAATTGGATTCCGCGTAGCCCTAACTAGGGGCTGAAGTCCTTCTGCGCTACTGAGGCAATGAACAATGCTATCTCCTAAACTATGCTAAGTGTCTTACTTAACTTATTAACATATCTTAATTAAATTCGCGTAAACAGATGTTCTAACTTGCGTTCACTTAACCAATACAGTTATACACATTCGCACATCATATAAAGATTAGAAGTGAAATTCATACCCAATATAACATATGCATAAATAGGAAATAAAGACGCAGAAATGATCGAAACTTCTCTTTATTAATACTTCCAAATGCTTATAGACTCGACTCGCCCTGTGCACTCAGTTGCAGGGGTTCACGCACTCAGTTGCAGAGCCTCTACCTACGTTATGACCCAAAACTTAGACTTACACTTCAAAGCTATCTTGCTTACATCTTCATTACTTCATTTTGATTTTTATCCTATCAAACTACTTAGAGCTTAGCTCTATTTATACAATCCCATGGTCTGTAGACCATGGGTAGATATTCTACAACCGACATTACATTATCAAAATAAGGGCGGACAACCGTGTGACTCTTTAACAACTATGCGCTCCACACCCACAAAATGCGGAGTCTTTACATTGGAATTACAAAATTGGACCAAAATCTTGGCTCTTAGCCCCAAAACTACCCTTGGGGAATCCTGCGGCCAAAAGCTATGAAAAATGGGATTTTTAAGCTGGAAATATTTCCGCCCAAGGTGGAGACAATTAGATCCATGTTAGACTATCAAGTGCATAAACTATCCTTGCTCACAGACCATATTCCACATTATGATATTATGCAACTGACCCATATGTCGGATAAACAAATGCATCAAACAAATGCTACAACCAAGAAATTGCGAGAATTGTATAATAAGGCTAGTTCTCAGTTGAAATATGAGAGGATGGTTTGCACGACCCGGAATATGAAAATCAAAACCTTAGAGGATAAAATCACCCTCCTAGCTATGTTTTCTCAGGATTTTAAGCAATATAAGGTCACATTGGAGGTCAAAGATAGGGAGATAATATGAAGAAACAACTCAAGATTCCAGATGCACATCTTGTGCAAACATATGAGTTAGCTGTGGTAGAAAAATATAGCCAAGATCTGAAGGCTAAGTTTCATGAGCCACTTATCAAGAATAAAGAATACAAGGACCAAATTGTGTTATTGGAGGTACAGATCCAATGAATGAAGGAGAAGACATATGAGACTCTTCAATATCAACAAACTCCTAATGTTCTAAATGGGTAGGTTGAATCATTGATTATATTAGAAGATGCCAAGAAGTTGCAATATCTACTCTTGAATCAAGAGCATGAGTTGAAGAAAAATGAAGAAGAGCTTGAGAATACTAAGATAAAGATGTACTAGTCATAAAAGCATGGTGAGAAAATTAAGGTTTAATTGGAAATTTTTAAGAGGAAGCATTCAAGAAAATCCTCTTTCAAATGTGTGAAAAGAATCATATGGGACATGATCATGAAGGTAGTGGATAATCATCGAGATCACACGAAGTTGATTCAAGAGAATATTGAAACTATCAAAATGGCCCACAAGAAAATGAATGAAATTAAGGCCATTATTGGAGAATCCCCCATCAAGGGAAGAGTGATCATAAATTTCCTTAACCATATTCCCAAGAAGGCATTGTTAAGGAAAATATTAATAGATCCTAGTGGGTTACGAGGGCCAACTAGATGAAGAGGAAACACAAATTGGTAGCACTGGTATACATTAAAGGAAATTTCATCCTGAAAGTGACCTCCTAAGGAAAAATAATAAAACAATAGTTAAAATAATAAAATAAGAGATGAATTTTGGAGGGAAAAGAAGAAAACTACTTTTCTAATTGTATTTTTGGTTTATCTCCTAATAGGTTTACTTAAATCTCAAGTGTAGACACTCGTTGGATGCGAAATTAAATTAAACATCCAATGAGTACCCATTATTCATACTTTTGAGAAGACCCAAATTGATAAAAATTGAAAATACATTAAAAAATGTGTTGAACATGTTTTTTTAAAGGTATCTTCATTTTTTATCTATGTGGGTCTTGTAGAATTGAGGCTTCTGTGATCTGTCATAGTTATAAGAAGAGCTTCGACGTAAATCACATAAAAAAGACCTTTGTCGACGCGTTTCGAACCAACTAGTGTGGTTCATCGTCAGGACAAGTTGAAGAAACAGATCCGGCCTAGCATGTTAAATAGATTGAGCAAAGACTCCAACGACTAAATTTGACTCTAGGACCCTAGTCAAAATTATATTAAAAAAAAATTTATATTATCATTTTTAAATTATTAAGATTAATGATATATTATACTATTTCTGGAAATAAGTAACATTAGGTAAAATTGATAAATGTGTGAAAAGCATCAACGTAATATAAATTAGAATAATAACCATGGGTTGTTAATATAATCATTCCAATGGTTATTAAATTTATTATAGTTTGATATTTTCTTTATGAAAAGAATAAAAATAATAATAATAAAAGATAAAAATAAAAATATCAATAAAATAAATGTAATCATAATAACCCTATGCATGCGCTAAATACCTTATAAACAATTTAACTTACCTTTTTAAACTAACCATCTGGATTATTAATCTCATCGTTTACCGTAACAAACCATTTCATGATTTAATAAATGAATAATTTAGTTTCGAATTTACCATTAAAATGATATATTTATTTTTTCCTAATATTATTATTATTCATTTAGTTTTATCCTAAGCACCTATTATTATTAGTTTTGACTAAAAAGTAATGTATTAAATAAATCATTTTATTATTATTATTTTTATTCTTTTCATAAAGAAAAATATCAAACTTATAATAAATTTAATAACCATTGGAATGATTATATTAACAACCCATGGTTATTATTCTAATTTATATTATGTTGATGCTATTCACACATTTATCAATTTTACCTAATGTTACTTATTTCCAGAAATAGTATAATATATCATTAATCTTAATAATTTAAAAATGATAATATAAATTATTTTTTAATACAATTTTGACCGGGGTCCTAGAGTCAAATTTAGCCGTTATTTAGCCGTTGGAGTCTCTGCTCAATCTATTTAACATGCTAGGCTGGATCTGTTTCTTCAACTTGTCCTAACGATGAACCACACTAGTTGGTTCGAAACACGTCGACAAAGGTCTTTTTTATGTGATTTACGCCGAAGCTCTTCTTATAAATGTGGGTCTTCTCAAAATTATGCATAATGAGTACTCGTTGGATGTGGAATTTAATTCTACATCCAATGAGTGTCTACAGTTGAAATTCAAGTAAACCTATAAGGAGATAAGCTAAGAATACATTTAGAAAAAAACTGTTTTTCTTTTTTCCCTCTAAAATATTTACATGTACCTCTTTTTAAATTTAAAGGATTTCCAATATAACAATTTTCATTTTCTACCTCAAGTATGTATACATTTTTCGAGGTTCTTACATCTTTTTCCATTACTTCGCCTACGTTTTCTGATTTTATTGCACAACATCTTGATCAAATGGTAACATCAAATCCTTGGTCACACATATGAATCACAAATTCGAGATATTATGTTTATGTCCTTCTACAAAGATGAAATTATGAACTTTATTTCTTTCATTATCAAAGCTCACTATTCATTTTCCTTTAATATTACCTGGTGCATAATTTCCAAAGACAATGCTTCCTATTTCATTTAATTATAAAAAATTGCTCTTATCTCCAATAATATTCTTAGAACATGCACCATCCACATACCAATTACTTCCTTTATTTTGAACATACAATATCATTCCACACCCTTCCTTCTTCTTATCATTTTTCTTTTTCTATATATTTTGATATTCTTGAGTTTGTTTAATCTAAGGAGTTGTTGTCAGATTGTTTGTCCTTCACTCAACAACTATGTTTCCATGATTGTGATAATCGTAATATTGTACCTCATCAAAAACGGTTGCAAAAGGATTTATTCCCATGAAGATATTTCTATGTGGATTTACAATTCTACCACTTCTATGCGACTGCTAATACTCATTTTTGTTATTCCTTAATTGATTGCTTTCAAGATACATTCTGCAATTTATAGTTTTGTGACCAAAATTTGTGCGAGAAAAATAATAACCATTGAAACTACTTTGGTACCCGAGAGTGAATTTCCTTTGTAGATTTGGTTTGTTGATTATTGAATAATTCTCCATGATAAAATTGATGCCTTTGTTGGTTCCTTAAGCATTCTTTGTATCTATTTGATTTGATGTTTAATTGTTTCTACTAAGACAAATTAGTATCCTTCACTTCTCTTGGTAGCCAATTTCTTTGAGGTGCATTGTTGGCTAGACCTTTAACTGTTTAGGGATAGATGATTTTTCCTTTTTCTTTGTTTTTCTTGTTGCCCAAATCTCCTTCATAGCCCAAACCAATTTTGATTAGAGGTTATCTTTGGATACTGAGAACTTCATCTAGCTTATTTGATCCTTTGGTAGACTGTATATTTTGGTTCAGTTGACCCTTGGTCTTTTCCAATTCTTTTCTAAGGGATGCAATTTATTCCTCTCTCTTTTCACACTCCATAGTTTTCTCTTTTAGCTAATAAAGTATCTTCAACTTTATTTGCTTCTTCTAGTTTTAATTTAGGAAGAATAAGTGATGAATCTTCTAATTCATCCTTTCCAACAGTAATTATGGCAAGCATAACCTTTTGTTTCTTATTTTTTTTTAGGTCTCCACTAGAGCACTGATTAGCTCACCTTCCAAGTCAAATTATGCATCTTCTTCATTGAGTTCATCTTGTTCATATTCTAAATTATCTAGGCCCATAAGCATAAAATCGTTCATTACCTTCACTATGTCTTTTGTTCTTCTTCGTCACAGGATTTCTCATCCTCTTCTTTTGAGGAAGGATTGTCTTATCTAGTATATAAACTCTTCTTCTTGTTTCTCTTTACCTTTTTTTCTTTTCCTATATTTGTTCTTTTGTTTAGGATTTATTCATTCTTTTCCTTTTGTAAGGACATTTTTATGTGTAAATGCCTACTTCTCCATAGTTAAAACATTTAAAGGGTAACCTACCTTTATATTTTCCCAATACTCTCTTTAGCCTTTTGAAAAACTTAGCTTATCCCTCTTCAGGTCAATAACTAAATCTTCTTATTCTTCTATATTATTTGAATGCATCATACCTTGAATTATATTTTCCTTTGTACATCCTTATTAGTGTTCCATGCAATTAATCCAATGTTAGTGATTTGAGATCTTTCATTTCTTCTATAGCTAATACCTTAGAGTCAAATATGGTTGTTAGATATCTTAGTACTTCTTGGACTATAAAGGAATTCTCCAAACTTTCTTCAAGTGCTTTGACTGTAATAGTTATCTCATCCAGTCTATGAGCACTAATAATGTACCACCCCTTTGCAGGATTAATCCTCAAGGTCTCAAGGTTAAATGATAGCTTGAAGAATCCAAGATCCTAAACGAAAATTTTGATGAATGCTACGAAAGGGACTTTTGCAAGGAACAAACCAAGGGTTAAGGCACAAAGGTTATACCTAGTTGGCACATTTGTGAGGGGTACCAACATGGCACAATGACGTTGGCACATGATAGCCACTAAAATTGAAGTGCCAACACAAAAAAGTTGCACGGTGCACACTAGATGATCTGACAACCCACCATCCCTTGCACCACAAACTTGTGCAAAATTTAATAATGTGGAGTGGCACAGAGAAGGTCACATTGTTCCCTCTCACATCACTTGCATCGCTCCAAAAGTTTCATCGAAACGTTTGTAGGCCGAATGAAGGGGAGAAACGTGGATTTCCATGTAGGTATCCTATGTTAATTCTTGGGACATGTCATGCCATGTTATCTCAAACTGTCAACCCGCCCACCGTTACACTCGAACTGCCAACTTTGCCACATAGCCTTCACCATGTCATCCCCTTTAACATCATCTCAACATGTGGCATAGCCTGTGTCATGTTGGTGTCATCTTGATGTCAACATGACATAAACCAAATGTACACCTAATAAGGTCTTGGCATGTGTTAAAGAAATGTTTTCAATATAAAATGCATTGCAGCCCATTTTTGTCAACGTCGTGCTTATTAGCCCTCTAGCTCACTGTGTACACCTATTGAGTCCACCTACTCAATTCTACTCATTTTAAGCCTAAATTTGCAAATTTAAATGAAATTTCTCCCCGCATCCATGGATTTTTCCTGTTAACCTTCCTTTCCCTCTGAATTTGCAAAAAAAAGATTTCCAAAAAAACCCTAAGCCTTCTTGGGGAAAAACCGCATGCCTCATGATAAAAACCCCTTATTTTGGAAAATAACATCTTCATTTCACCCAATTAAGCCCTCTAAGTGGCAGCGAGGAAAGAAGCAGTGTGTAGCAACTTGTGTGGACCTGCATAAAAGTTTATGTATTCTGGAAGTGTGGAGTGGCCAGTTGAAACAATTATATATCCACGCAAATGAAAACAAGAAGTGTGGAGTGGCCGTTCAAACAATTAGATATCCACGCAAATGAAAACAAGAGACCCTTGAAATGGCCCCATCCAATTGAAAGTAATTTTATTTTGGTAAGTTACTTTTACACTTCCAAAATTTTATATGTTATATGTATGGAGTATCGAAAACAAAAAGTTGTTGATGACCACGTGTCTAAAGAAGAATTCATTTATTTTGAAATCCCAGAAAAGTATGTTGTGAGATTTATAAATCCACGGAAGTTGAAAGGTTTAAGAGTACGTTTGTAATGGTAGGCCAAGTTATATTTAATGGTTGTGAAGAGAATTAGTGGAAGAATTTACATAATGATTTTTATTTCTTATGGGGCTTTGGAAGAGAGTATAAACTAGGCATAGTTTTAAATATGTGGAGCGTAATGAAAGTGTAGCAAGCTCAATAGAATTTTGCATCTAAATTTTGGTACATAATGTATACTAAAGGTTTATGACTCGTTGTTTGAAGTTTTAATTTCTGAGCTCAGAGTGCTAATTGTGAAATCGAAAGGAGGTTATGAGTGCTTAAATGGACAAAAGTCTTTGACAAGTTGAGTTGAAGTGAGAGAGGCTCTCAATGTGAAAATTCAAGTTAAGGTATTAAAGTCTCTCGATGTAAAAATTGTAAAGTTGAATTCTTAAAAGTCATTCGAATTTGTTAATGGTCATACTATCAAGTGCATAAGTTATCCTTGCTCGCATACCATATTCCACATTATGATGCTATGCAACTGAACATGCAAGTGACCCATATGGCGGATAACAAATGCATCGAACAAATGCTACAACCAAGAAATTTCAAGAATTGAATAATAAGGCTAGTTCTTAGTTGAAATATGAGAGGATGGTTTGCACGACCCGAAATATGAAAATCAAAACCTTAGAGGATAAAATCACCCTCCTAGCTACGTTTTCTCATGATTTTAAGCAATATAAGGTCATGTTGGAGGACAAAGACAGGGAGATAACCTCTATGAAGAAACAACTCAAGATTCGAGATGCATATCCTGTGCAAACATATGAGTTAGCAGTGGTAGAAAAATATAGCCAAGATCTGAAGCCTAAGTTTCATGAGCCACTTATCAAGAATAAAGAATACAAGGACCAAATTGTGTTATTGTAGGTATAGGTCCAACGAATGAAGGAAAAGACATATGAAACTCTTCAATATCAACAAACACCTAATGTTCTAAATGGGTAGGTTGAATCATTGATTATATCAGAAGATGCCAAGAAGTTGCAATCTTTACTGTTGGATCAAGAGCATGAGTTGAAGACAAATGAAGAAGAGCTTGAGAATACGAAGGTAAAGATGTACTAGTCATAAGATCATGGTGAGAAAATTAAGGTTGAATTGGAAATTTTTAAGAGGAATGATGCAAGAAAATCCTCTTTCAAATCCACTAAAAGAATCATATGGGACATGATCATGAAGGTAGTGGATAAGCATTGGGGTCACATGAAGTTGATTCAAGAGAATATTGGAACTATCAAAATGACCCACAAGAAAATGAATGAAATTAAGGTCATTATTGGAGAATCCCCATGGCAGAGTGATCATAAATTTCCTTAACCATATGCCCAAGGAGGTGTGTTAAGGAAAATCTTAATAGATCTTGGTGTGTTACGAGGGCCAACTAGATGAAGAGAAAACACAAGTTGGTAGCACTAGTATACATTAAAGGAAATTTCATCCTAAAAGTGGCCTCCTGAGGAAAAATAATAAAATAATAGTTAAAATAATAAAATAAGAGATGAATTTCGGAGGGAAAAGAAGAAAACTACTTTTCTAATTGTATTTTTGCCTTATCTCCTTATAGGTTTACTCAAATTTCAAGTGTAGATACTTGTTGGATGCAAAAATAAATTCAACATCTAATGAATACCCATTATTCATACTTTTGAGAAGACCCACATTGAGAAAAAATGAAGATACATTAAAAGTATGTTGAACATGTTTTTTTAAAGGTACCTTCATTTCTTTTATCAATGTGGGTCTTCTCAAAATTATGCATAATGGGTATTCGTTAGATGTGGAATTTAATTCTACATCCAATGAGTGTCTACACTTGAAATCTGAGTAGACCTGTAAGGAGATAAGCTAAGAATACCTTTAGAAAAAGTAGATTTTCTTTTTTCCCTCCAAAATATTTACATGTACCTCTTTTTAAATTTAAAGGATTTGCAATATAACAATTTTCATTTTCTACCTCAAGTATGTATACATTTTTCGAGGTTCTTACATCTTTTTCCATTACTTCGCCTATGCTTTCTGATTTTATCTCACAACATCTTGATTAAAAGGTAACATCAAATCCTTGGTCGCACATATGAATCACAGATTCGAGATATTATGTTTATGTCCTTCTACAAAGATGAAATTATGAGCTTTATTTCTTTTATTATCAAAGCTCACTATTCATTTTCCTTTAATATTACCTAGTGCATCATTTCCAAAGACAATGCTTCCTATTTTATTTTCATTTAATTATAAAAAAATGGTCTTATCTCCAATAATATTCTTAGAATATGCACCATCCACATACCAATTACTTCCTTTATTTTGAACATACAATATCATTCCACACGCTTCATAACTTGTGGGTTGTTAGTAGTTTGCCCAAGCTGCTCTTGCGACGAGGGTGGTCAGTCACGTGCCGATTGGGCTACAGGTGTAGAATGCCCCCTACCAGGGGATTTTCCCTAGGTGGTGAACAATCGACTCAGAATTGGTACAGACAAGGGGAATTAGATAGTTTAATTAAAACAAAGCATTGCGATGGTCCCTCCGGATGCTGACGCAATGTGATTTCTGCCCAATGCTTTGAATGTTAAAGTGAAGAAATTCAACCAAGTGCGGGTAAATGACAAGAGTAACTATGACTCTCTTAAGGTAGCCAAATGCCTCATCATCTAATTAATGACACACATGAATGGGTTAACGAGATTCCCACTATCCCTATCTACTATCTAGTGAAACCACAGCCAAGGGAATGAGCTTGGAAGAATTGGCGGGGAAAGAATACCTTGTTGATCTTGACTCTAGTCCTACTTTGTGAAATGACTTGAGAGGTGTAGAATAAGTGGGAGCTATTTTTGGTGCAAGTGAAATACCACTACTTTTAACATTATTTTACTTATTCCGTGGGGCAAAGATGGGGCACTGCCCCTGTTTTTAGCCTTAAGGCGTGTTTCAACAAGTCAATTCGGGTGGAAGACATTTTCAAGTAGGGATTTTGGCTAGGGTGGCACATCTATTAAAAGATAACATATGTGTCCTGTTTATGGGAAAACTAGTATCTTTTCGAACGAATAGCCCTCTTGGTTTGGCAGCTACCTTAGAAACAACAGTTTAAAGCAATTCATGATTTCTTCTATGTATAATAGATAAGAGAAAGACAAAAGGAACCAACCTGTAACTTCCGCTTAATCCCTTTCTAGGTCTCTATCCCCCTTGATAGAGCTTGCAACTCCTCCCCATACTTATCCCACTTAGAGAGTATCTGTAGAAACATAGTAAAAAAGAACCATCAAAGCATCTTGATCTATTATATCATAAACATTACAGAATTAGATATATAATGAACATACAATAGCATTCACAATTGCACAATTATATGGAAGAAAACTTGAAGAAATTTATTAAATAGAAAGGAGAATTACAACCCAATTTTCTGATCCAGCATCAATCCCTCTTCACCTCATGAAATAGCAAGATCACACCAACAATACAATGCTCTCTCCTTAAGTACAAACTATCAGCACTTCCTTGCAACTTACAATATTCCAGCCTATAGATCTCTTAGATGAGGGATCCATTTATAGATGTTTGCAAGGGTGTGAGTCATCTCTGGGGTTTCGATTAGTGTCATTCCACTTGGAGATTTCTTGGATCTCTGACTCATCCCTGGGCGAATTTAGAGAGGCAAGTGTCATAGGAGAAGTTTCTAGAAGATTCCATGAGCATCCACTTAGCAAATTGTCTCGAACATTTGTCCATCCTTGCCCATCACACCCTATAGAAGGCCTAATCACTATGCATCGCACCTGAGTAGTGTATCACTCAGTATGCATCGCACCTGGCTAGTGTAGCAATCAATATGGTTCAGTTTAGGGCATATCTGGTTGGTTTCTCTGGTGGAACTTTTGGGGAATGATGTAATCAGATGACCATGTTCTTCTAGGGTGTGAAATAACTCATTTAGGGGTTGATGAGCCCTACTTTATCACATATAAGTTTTGGGTTGAAGTGCCCAAATATGTCTATAACAATTGCCCCCTAAAGCATGAATTTGTAAATCTTGATGTCGGGTGAGGTGCTTTATCATGAGGATCTGAGGTTTCGAACTGGAAGGTGACCTGCATAAGTTACAATACAATACATTATCATAATATAAATTTTCATGATCTAGCTGAGGCGGGCATTCCCATGCTCAGCTTTATAAATTCATTTCATGTACATAGACCAGATAGTCGTCTGTAGATGCAGATTGGTGATTCTTCAAATGTAGAGTCATCATCCTTGGTTCGGATGACCATCTATGCAGTATCTTTGTACATTTGATGTTTTTATATCCCTGAGTATATTGCAGCCCAGATGGATGAAACTGGATCCGGGGTCTTCAAACTCATTCAATCTTCACCATAAGTACAAGTCAATCCATGTGAAGAGATGTTCTGAAGTCGAACATGGAAAGATATCGCCTGGTTACCAACCAATTATGTGAGCTGTTAACAGACGCGAGAGGAATCACGGATAATGATGATGACCCTCAAGGTACTACAATATATTTCATGTGGTGTGAATATATGATCCAATGTCGAACACCACACAAAAATTTTGGTCGAAGGCCATTGATGTCAACCTATCGCCAAAAGTGATAAACTTGCCATTGAGTAATGCAAGCTTCAAAGTATTGAAGGGGGTGTTTCTAAGTCAACTTCTTGGATAACGAGCTGATGTCGAAAAGAAGTGAATCGTCGTAGGAGGGCCTTGATGTATCTCACATCTACAACATGAAACGAAGCAAATGATTTTCTGGAGGTGAAAATGATCTGAAGACACAAGGTTCAGGAGTGGTGGTCATGAAAAAATGAAGGTTGAAGGTATTGTAGTGGATGAGGCATTAACTAGATTGTGGTTTCTCAACTAAATGACTTCTCTTGAACATGTCAGTGACACTGAGATGGATTGGTAGCATTAACCCCAAAAGATGGATGGTGTGGAAGACCAATGGTGAGATGACTGGTGAACAAAATAACCCAACTCGACTCAATAATGGTGATGAAGTGGAAGTGTTATGTTCAAGAGCGACCTGCCACCATAAATTTCTTCAAGTTTTTTCCTTTTTTCCCTAGTCATTGCTGACCAGTACCTCTTTATTTATGTCAAGCTTGAGGGGGATAACATATGCTTGTTCTATAATTTTCCCTTCGGGCAAACTTGTCGCTATGTTTTAACGAGTCCAGCGACAGTGAAACTTGTTATTGTCTAGAATAGACAATTTTGTCGCTATTTTTTTAACGAGTTTAACGATAAGGATAACTTGGTCTTTTTCATGTTTAGAAAGTTTGAAAAAGGATGAAAATGAGACTCTGTCTCATCTACGATGGACGAGTTTTTCGTTATTGTTTTAACTAGTTTAACGACAAGGATAACTCGGTCCTTTTCATCTTTAGAGAGTTTGAAAAGGGATGAAAATAAAACTCTAGAAGTTCTTTTTCATAGAATAATTCCTTAGGTACGAAAAATGATAAAATAATATGAAAGGGATGACTTTTCCGATCACTTTAACGAGCTAAAAAAGACAAGCGCTCGAACGTTTTCGTGAGATAATCCCTCAAGTCTGAAAAAGATTAAAATATACATGAGGAATGACACTTCCAATCAATTTAACGAGCTGGAAAGGTCAATTTCTCGTCAATATTTTCATATTTAACAAGTCTGAAAAGGGTTTAAAGGAGACTCAATTTTGAGGAACGAGTGGTATCTAGGGTAGCAACTAGTTCTAGGTAAGCTTGGAACTTTTCAAAACATGGTGGTTTCTGTGAATAGGTTGGCTAACAAGACCACTTGTTGCCATTGTTCCCCAAAAGGGTAAACAGTGAAGTGGAAGTGTATGATCGACCAAAAGAATGGAGGTGATGAGAGGTACACAACCAAGGCCCGAAAGGCTGATAGAATAGCAATCACAAAGGTTAATTATCAAAGGTAAGTTCATTTTTTAATGAGCTTGAACCGTGGGGGAACTATTCTCATGTTTTTAATTTCATTTTTACGCAAGCTAGAAATGAAAAAGCTAAAAAAGCTAGAAAACACAAAACTAAGAAGCTAGAAATGAAAAAAATGAAAATGAAAATGGGAAAAAAAGGTTTGCATGCCCCCAACATGATTAAAAGGAGAGTCTCCTGTAGCCATATGAAAAATAATGTGGTTATGTAGGATGGTTTCAAATGCATAATAGACAAAACACTTCCTTGGCTTTGTCCACATAATAGAAAAAGGTGAATGGTGTGTCAGACCAATCACATAATCTATAGGGAAACTTATCCTTTTAGTTGGTTGTGTCTGCAGAATAGACAAGGGTGCATGCCCCCTAAGCTTCATTACATTCAATCGACTACTCATGGAAATCAGGTGGATTGAATGAAGGTTCAAGAGATCATGTTGTTGTAAAAGGACCAATTAGGGATGATGATTGACTTGGAGCTATGCTTGAACCAAGAAATGAAAGCTGGTCAATGGTGACAATCTTGCCTTCACGCAGGAAACACATCACTTGGAAGAGTGTTGAAATAATAGCTTCCATGTTATAAACATACTCACATCCAAGGAGTAGATTGTAATCTAACGGTCTTGGGACTACCATCATGTTCAGATGAACAATCTTCCTACCCAAAGTGATCGGTAACTTAGGAAGGATCCCTAACAGTCGACGGGTTCCTTTGTTAAAGCCAAACAGATTTTGCATGACAGACATAAGCGATGGTGAACCAAGCGCTTTCCAAGCAGTTGAGGAAAGGATACTCACTAATGCTCCTTCATCTATAATAGTTCCAGACACGATCATTTTGTAAACTTGCACTATGATCTGGAAAGTTACATAAAAAGGAAGGCGAGATTTTGCTAGTCGATTCCAATCAAAGGAAGTGACTAGACTACTTGGAGGGGTTACCGAATAACTGGGTGAATTAACCCCTTGATTTATGAGAACTGAGGGATTTTCCTCCTGTTGTGAAGGAACGAGCGGATTGCCCCCAAGTTCATCGGATTCTGAAGTAACAAAAAGAATTTGCATGGTATCGTTCTCACTCTCTTCGGGAAGGGTACGATTTTCTGAAGGCAAACCTGGGTTAGATGTCACCTCGACCTAATGACTTTGGTCTGGTATAGGCTCATAAGATTCATTTTCAGAGAGAGTGGTTTCGACCGACGGTTGATTTAAGTCAGTCAGTTTTTCAACTAGCAAAGGACTTGGGGAGAGTTTCCTATAACCAGATGGAAGTCATTGTGGTCAAGTAGGATGGTTGTCCAATACTCTTTTGGATTCATCGAAAATGGGACAATGGTGAAGGGAATGATTACCTTCACATAACCTACATGGAACCTTGACCTTTCCTTTCTTTCCATGAACTTCACTATTACTAGTTGATGGTGTGCTATCAACATGATCACTAGAGGTTGATGACATCGGATGGTGTGAATGGGGAAACCATTCTCTCAAGATCCAAGGGAAGTAAGGAAAATCTCGATGAAAATGGTCTCCTCTACAAATTACCCAAGGAAATTTGGGTTTAGGAGCTTTAATGTGCAGATTTTCACCAGATGATACATGGTTTCCCCCTTACTGGATTTGCTTCTTCTTCTTCTCCTTCCCTTTCTTCTTATTCTTATCCACCTGGTTACTAGCATCGCTACTTTCACCAAGCGAAGAGGAATAAGAGGAGGGAGAAACATATGAAGAAGAAGGCAAAGGGTCAACTTCAGTATCAATTGGAGGTTGATTCGATTGTGGAGGAATTACGGTATTTTGAACCACAGAGGTTGAGAATAGCCATACTGGCAGGCCAATGGTAATTCCTGGAAAGGAAAATGTGGCCATATACGGAGCACCAATATTTTCCCAAGAAGAAAAAGGATTAGGATTCCCCTCAAAAGGGATTCCTTGATTGGTGAATCCTGGGTTTGTCTCCATATATCTCAACCTAAGATCAACTAAGGAACAGGTATGTTATTCTGAATTAAATTAATTTTAAATATGCTTTGACACAACTTTGCTTCTTCAGTTTTTAAGGGTTGAGAAAAAGCTAAAGATGACTCTAGTCTCCTTCGATTTTTAATGAGCATAAAGTGACAAGTGCTTAGATGGACCTTTTCTTTTAAAGAGTCAAAAAGGAATGAAAGTGACTACTCTGGAAAATCTAGATAGAGGGATTATCAAACCAATCGCAAAATTGCAATATACACCTTGGTGATAAATTAAAGAGAAATTACCAAGGACTTATGTATGGCAGTCAATCTTCCCGAGTGTTGTGTTTAGTGCATTGCAATCAATAAGGTGGTAGATTCAGCTTCTTATGGATAAAGGATATAAGTCTATTGTGGTCTCCCAATATATACGCAAAGGTACGGGGAGCACAAGTCTGTGCTAGCACTTGTCATGTCAAGGAGGAGGAATCACCCAACCTTCGATGAAAATGATAGTTATTAGTTTTTACGACGTCGGAACACGTCTCTAGCCTAGACCTCTAGATGTGTTGCGTTATGTTCCAAAGTGTCGTTAGGTTCATTAAAATTTATTTTAGAGTTGATCTTGTTTGAAGTTTTCATTTCAATGGTTCACTGCGTGGTGTCGATTTTAAATTCCTAAAATGCAATCTACAATGATAAACAATCTTTGTTTATTTTGAGCAATGAAAATCCTAGCTACTAGTACATTTTCCTAAATCATTTTTCGCACACAAACTAAATGCAAATGCAAATGTATGTATTTGTTTTTTGTTCCCCTTAATGTGAAAAATTCCAAAAAGGGAAATTGAATGTAGCAAAGATCTGAAATATTCCTTCCATAATGACATTTTCAACAATTTCTTATTCAAAAGAGAAAGGAAGACTAAACGACACTTTTCAATTTTAAATAATAAAAAATTCTTTCGACATTTCAAATATCAACAAATCAAACCAAATACATGAAGAAAAGTTTAATCGACTATTTATGGAAGGAGGAATCCACGACACTTCTCTTTTGGACACAAAATGATAGTTACAACACTTTTTGTACCAAAGCGACAGATCAATTTAAGCAACCTTTTGACAAAGGATTGTAAGTGATGAACAAATACAAAAAAATTCACTAATCCTAATTAATGGAGGCTGATCTATGTGATGCAAGTAGGCTTTAGTAATGAGGCATTGTTCATAACCAACAAAACAACTAAAGATAACTAAAAACAAGGACAAAACCCCTAATTTCTAGAATGGAAATAGGTTCTGTCAGTCATCGCACCTGGGCTTCACAAAAACAGGGATGCATCGCACTTTACACACTCAGGAGGTGCGATACATACTGGGTTACAGTGACAAATAGTGCGATGGGCCAGGGAGCATAACTGAAGTGGGTTTTGGCTCAGATGTGCAACTGTTTCTAGTGAGTTAAGCTGAGCTATGATGGACAGTAAAAAGAAAAGTACAGAGGAATGGCTTGAGAGGTTACTGAGCTACCAAAAGGGAATCTAGAATGCTTGTAAGTCAAATGTTTAATTCATAAACTAAACCAAAGATTAACTGAAGCAACATTCATTTACTATACAATTGCAGAGCAAGAGCAGTTCGAAGGTTACCTGGCTGACTTCAGGCTCTTTATATAGTTTATAAAACAAACAATAACAACAAACAAACATCTATTCATTCCCCAGTGGAGTTGCCAATTTGTTTCTGGGAAAACTAGTGTCTTTTCGAATGACTAGCCCTCTAGGTTTGGCAGCTACACTAGAAACAACAGTTTAAAGCAATTCACGATTTCTTCTATGTATATTATATAAGATAAAGACAAAAGGAACCAACCTGGAACTTCTACTTAATCCCTTTCTAGATCTCTCTCCCCCTTGATAGAGCTTGCAACTCCTCCCCATACTTATCCCGCTTGGAGACTACCTATATAAACATAGAAACAAATAACCTTCAAATAATCTTGATCTATTATATCATAAGCATTACAGAATCATATATATATAATGAACATACAATAGCATTCACAAATGATAACATTCACAATTGCACAATTATATGGAAGAAAACTTGAAGAAATTTATTAAATAGAAAGGATAATTAAAACCCAGTTGTCTGATCCAGCATCATCCTCCCAGCATCAATCCCTCTTCACCTCATGAAATAGCAAGATCACACCAACAATACAATGCTCTCTCCTCAAGTACAAACTATCAACACTTCCTTGCAATTTACAATATTCCAGCCTCTAGATATCTTAGGTGAGGAATCCATTTATAGATGTGTGCAAGGGTGTGAGTCATATCTAGGGTTTTGATTAGTGTCATTCCACTTGTTACATTTGGTTCACCTTGGAGATTTCTTGGATCTCTTACTCATCCCTGGGTGAATTCAGAGAGGCAAGTGTCATAGGAGACGTTTCTAGAAGATTCCATGAGCATCCACTTAGAAAACTATCTTGGACATTTGTCCATCCTCACCCATCGCATACTATAGAGGGCCTAATTAGTATGCATCACACCTAAACAGTGTATCACTCAATATGCATCGCACCTGGCCAGTGTAGCAGTAAATATGGTTTACTTTAGGCCATTTCTGGATGGTTTCTTAGGTGGAACTGTTGGGGAACGATGTCATCAGATGACCATGTTCTTTTAGGGTATGAAAAAACTCTTTTAAGGGTTGATGAGCTCTAGTTTATTGACATATAAGTTTGGGGTTGAAGTGCCTAAATATGTCTATAATAGTTTCCCCCTAAAGAATGAAGTCATAAATCTTGATGTTGGGTGAAATGCTTTATCATGAGGATCTGAGGTTTCGAACTGTAAGGTGACTTGCATAAGTTACAATACAATACATTATCATGATATAATTTTTCATGATCTAGTTGAGGCAGACATTCCCATGCTCAACTTTATAAATTTATTTCATGTACATAGATCAGATAACCATCTGTAGATGCAAACTGGTGATTCTTCAGATGTAGAGTCATCATCCTTGGTTCGGATGACCATATGTGCAACATATTTGTACGTTTGATGTTTTTATATCCCTAAATATATCGTAGCCCAGATGGATGAAACTAGATCCAGGGTCTTCAAATTTGTTCAATCTTCACCATAAGTACAAGTCAATCCATGTGAAGAGATGTTTTAAAGTTGAACATGGAAAGACATCGCCTGATTACCAGCCAATAATGTGAGTTGTTAACAGATGCAAGAGGAATCATCGATAATGATAATGACCCTCAAGGTACTACAATACAGTTCACGTGGTGTGAATATATGATCAGATGTCAAACACCATGCAAACTCTTTCGGTCGAAGGCCATTGATGTCAACCTGTCGTGAGAAGTGATAAACTTGCCATTGAGGCATGCAAGCTTGAAAGTAATGAAGGGGGTGTTTCTAGGTCAACTTCTTGGATAATGAGCTGATGCCGACAAGAAGTGACTCATCGTAGGAGAGCCTTGATGTATCCCACATCTATGATACGAAATGAAACAAATGATTTTCTGGAGGTGAAAACAATTTGATGACACAAGGTTCAGGATTAGAGGTCATGAAAAAATGAAGGTTGAAGGTATTGCAATGGATGAGGTATTAACTGGATTGTGGTTTCTCAACTGAATGACTTCTCTTGAACATGTTGGTGACACTGAGATGGATTGGTAGCATTAACCCCAAAATAAGGATGGTATGGAAGACCAATGGTGAGGTTACTGGTGAACAAGATAACCCAACCCGACTCAATAATGGTGATGGAGTGGAAGTGTCATGTTCAAAAGCGACCTGCGACCATAAATTTCTTTAAGTTTTTTCCTTTTTCCCTAGTCATTGCTGACCAGTACCACTTTATTTTTGTCAAGCTTGAGGAGGATAACATATGCTTGTTCTATAATTTTCCCTTCGGGAAAACCTATCACTATGTTTTAACGAGTCTAGTGACAGTAAAACTCATTCTTGTCTAGAATGGACATGTTTTTCCCTATTTTTTTAACGAGTTTAACAACAAGGATAACTTGGTCTCTTTCATGTTTAGAGAGTTTGAAAAAGGATGAAAAGGAGACTCTGCGTCATCTAGAATGGACGAGTTTGTCGCTATTGTTTTAACGAGTTTAATGACAAGGATAACTCAGTCCTTTTCATGTTTAGAGAGTTTAAAAAGGGATGAAAGGAAAACTCCAGAAGTTCGTTTTCGTAGAATAATCCCTTAGGCCTGAAAAAGGATAAAATAATACATAAGGGATGAATTTTCTAATCACTTTAATGAGCCAAAAAAGACAAGCGATTGAACTTTTTCATGAGATAATCCCTTAGGTCTGAAAAAGATTAAAATATACAGGAGGGATGACACTTCCAATCACTTTAACGAGTTGGAAAGGTCAATTGCTCGAAAATTTGTTCATATTTAACGAGTCTGAAAAGGGTTTAAAGGAGAATCGATTTTGAGGAACGAGTGGTGTCTAGGGTAGCAACTGGTTCTAGGTAAGCTTGGAACATCTCAAAACATGGTGGTTTCTATGAAGAGGTTGGCTAACAATACCACTTTTCACAGTTGTTCCTCAAAAGGGTAAACAACCAAGTGGAAGTGTATGATCTGCCAAAAGAATGGAGATGATGAGAGGTACACAACCAAGGCTGAAAAGGTTGATAGAATAGCAATAAAAAAGGTTAATTACCAAAGGCGGGTTTATTTTTTAACAAGCTTGAATTGTGGGGGACTATGCTCAGGTTTTTAGTTTCATTTTTACGCAAGCTAGAAATGACAAAACTAAAAAGCTAGAAAAGACAAAACTAAAAAGCTAGAAACAACAAAAATGAAATGAAAATGGGAAACAAAGGTTTGCATGCCCCCAACATGATGAAAAGGAGAGTCTCCTATGAGCATATGGAAACTACTGTGGTTATGTAGGATGGTTTCGTCTGCAGAACAGACAAAACACTTCCCTGGCTTCGTCGGTAGAATAGACAAAGGTGAATGGTGCATAAGACCAATCACATAACCTACAGGGAAACTTATCTTTTCATTTGGGTGTGTCTGCAGAATAGATAAGGGTGCATGTCCCCTATGCTTCATTAAATTCACTAGACTACTCATGGCAATCAGGTGGATGGAATGAAGGTTCAAGAGATAATTTTGATGTAAAAGCACCATTTAGGGATGATGATTTACTTGGAGCTATGCTTGAACCAAGAAATGAAAGCTGGTCAATGGTGACAATCTTTCCTTCATGCGGGAAACACATCACTCGGAAGAGTGTTGAAACAATAGCTTCCATGTTATAAACATAGTCACTTTCAAGGAGTAGATTGTAATCTAACGGTCCTCGGACTACCATCACGTTCAAATGAATGGTTTTCCTTCCCAAAGTGATCGGTAACTTAGAAAGTATCCCTAATGGTCAACTAGTTCCTTTGTTAAAGCCTAACATATTTTGTGTGACATGCATAAGCGATGGCGAACCAAGTGCTTTCCAAGCAGTTGAGGAAAGGATACTCAGTGATGCCCCTTCATCTATAATAGTTCCAGACATGATCATTTTGTAAACTTATACTATGATCTGGAAAGGTACATAAAAAGGAAGGCAGGATCTTGCTAGTTGATTCCAATCAAAGGAAGTGACTAGACTACTTGGAGGGGTTACTGAATAACTGGGTGAATTAACCCCTTGAGTCATGAGAATTGGGGGATTTTCCTCCTGTTGTGAAGGAACAGGTGGATTGCCCCAAAGTTCATCAGATTATGAAGTAACAAAAATAATTTGAACGGTATCATTCTCACTCTCTTCGAGAAGGGTACGATTTTCTAAAGGTAAAACTTGGTCAACTGTAACCTCGACCTCTTGACTTTGGTCGGGTATAGACTCATAGGATTCACTTTTAGAGAGAGTGGTTTCGACCGACGATTTATTTAAGTCAATCGGTTTTTCAACTAGTAAAGGACTTGGGGATATTTTCCTATAACCAGGTGGAAGTCACTGCGGTGAAGCAGGAAGGCTGTCCAATACTCTTTTGGCTTCATAAAAAAAGGGAAAATGGTGAAGGGAATTATTACCTTCACATAACCTACATGGAAGCTTGAGCTTTCCCTTTTGTCCATGAACTTCACTATTACTAGTTGATGGTGTGCTATCAACATGATCACTAGAGGTTGATGACACCGAATGGTGCGAATGAGGAGACCATTTGATGAGCCCCAAAATTGGTAACTTGTTGGGCTCATTTTGCCTAATTATCCTTGTTCAGTCCTTGTTCAAATCCATCATTTTCTATAGTTTATGCATTATTTTCAGTATGTTTATGTCATTGGTACGAATAAGGGAAGTCACTTTTCCTAGGTGGTTAACACGTGCTTATTTCAGGTTTTTTGACACATATTGGAGCAAAGTAAAAGAAATCATGAGCTATAAGGAAGCCAAGCCTGAGGTGAGGATTCGAAGGGGGGTTTCCTATGGCATTAAATAACCCTTCCTCGGGATCTTCACCCCCAACTCCGAGCTCCAAAGACCACCAAACCGAATCTAGAAGGCAACCAAGCAGCATTTAGAAGGGATTGTTTAACTCACAGTTTGATAGCCGAGTTCCACAAATTGAGGAGGCCAGCTAGGTCTCTCATGATGTATAAATGTTTAGGCCTCAGCCTTCGTAAAAAGACTTTTGAGACTATTGTGTATTTTTCACCTCAGTGCTGTCAGTTCTATTTTGTTCTTTTGTAGCCATTTTTGGCATGACTCTTATGCTTATTTTTGGATAATGAGAAGCAGTTTGGTTTCCTATCAAATCTGAGTTTTTCATAGGATCCATAACTCTCAAGGTTGGGCCCAAACTGAGAGCCCAGGGCCTCCTTTCTGTATTGTTACTTTTCCTTTACGTATCATTGTTTTCCTTTATGCATTTGAACATATTTCTGTTATGTAGATTTCATTATGTTGCTAAGATAGATCATTGTTTATGAGTTACATTGTTTTAGGTGCTTTGGTAGGATAATAACAACAAAACCTCCAAGAAAAGGGACAACCACACTCATGGTTTCACCTCATCCTTATTGGATTTGGGGCTGGAATTGAGGAAATAGTGCTGCCTCACAAAAACACTAGTTTGCTTGGTGATGAAATCCTTAGTGTGCTTGTTCTTATTAGCAAAGATTATTCATGGGTTTGGACATCTTAAATGTTTCTTTGCATAGATGGTGTACAAGTTTTCTCCCCAAATAAAGTTAATGTTCATTTATGTTGTTGATGGGTAGACTAGACTAGTTTAGGATTTGATCATTTGCAAGCCTTTGTTGATTCGATCAAGGTACACCATGAAGGGCATCTTCTCCATTCTTTCATCCACCCAAAGTATCATTTGAGCCACCTGTTCTATCTCTTAGCTAAGTTTCTCATTTCCCATCTATCCTTTTTTTTTGTCCACGTAACCTTACCTCCTAACTCATCATTGCCTTAGCCTTCTTCAAGCCAAGTCAGCCTTCTACACCTCTTCACCACTCCATCCACCAGTCCTTAGGCCATTTTTAGACCCCTATCCTACCTCCAGATCCATCCATGCACCTTCCCTCACTCATCCATCTCCTAAAAACCAATTTCCAAACATCCTGTAGAAATTATGAAACATCATGTAGAACCCCTGCAGACTTCCTGTAGAAGCTCACAAATGAGGTTTCCGGATAGCCAGACTTTGTGAAACTCTCCGGAAGAGTGTTAGGGACTCCTTAGACCATCTCTGAACCCTTCCAACCTTTTCCAAGCATTCCTCTTCCTTGATCCACCCCTGCACAGTAAAGCACAGTTCAAGCATATGCATGAGAAAATTGACAGCTTAAACAAAAATACAAAAAAAGATGTTTTCTTGGGATAAAGGTAGTGTAAACACATGCATTTTTCCCTCATAGAAGTAATGGCATCTCTTTCAGTATTTTGCACCCTCATCTTTGCATCAGTAGGACTAACTGGTAGAATTAGGGTTTGCATTTTCCTTCAGTTTCTCAATCTCTTTTCACAAGTAGATTAGCTTCCCTTGAGTTAGCTTTCATCCATCACTTAAAAGCTTCTTCTAAAAGCTCATAGAAGTTGGCTAAAGCCCCTAGCAGACTTGTGCCAGCTGACCAAGTGACAGCTGTGGCAAGAGCTAGTACTTGTGCATACAGCACCGTCGCTTCCAAGTTTGTTACGAACTACCAGGTTGATAAAAGTAAAGAAGGGAGTCCCAGGAGTTGCAACATTATTACTGCAATACTGGAGCCCACCACCATTCTCTCAAGATCTGAGGGAAGCAAGGATAATCTCGATGAAAGTGGTCTCCTCTACAAATTATGCAAGGAAATTTGGGTTTGGGAGCTTTAATGTGTGGATTTTCACCAGATGATTCATGGTTGCTCCCTTGATAGATTAGTTTCTTCTTCTTCTCCTTCCCTTTCTTCTTCTTCTCAACCACCTGGTTACTAGCATCGCTACTTTGACCAAGCAAAGAGGAAGAAGGGGAGGGTGAAACATACGAAGAAGAAGGCTAAGGGTCAACTTTAGCATCAAATGGAGGCTGATTCGATTGTAGAGGAATTACGATATTTTGAACCAGAGAGGTTGAGAATAGCCATATTGGCATGCCAATGGTAATTCCCGAAAGGGACAATGTGGCCATATATGGAGCACCAATATTTCCCCAAGAAGAAAAAGGACTAGGATTCTCCTCAAAAGGGATTCCTTGATTGGTGGATCCCAGATTTGTCTCCATATATATCAACCTAAGATCAACTAAGGAATAGGGATGTTATTCTAAATTCAATTAATTTTAAAGATGCTTTGACACAACTTTTCTTTTTCAGTTTTTAAGAGTTTAGAAAAAGCTAAAGATGACTCTAGTCTCCTTCGAATTTTAATAAGCCTAAAGTGACAAGGGTCAGATGGACCTTTTATTTTAAAGAGTCGAAAAGGAACAAAAGTGACTACTCTAGAAAATCTAGACAGATGGATTACCAAACCAATCACAAAACTACAATATACACCTTGGCGATGAATTAAAGATAAATTACCAAGGACTTATGTACGATAGTCAATCTTCCCGAATGTTGTGTTTAGTGCATTGCGATCAATAAGGCTACAGACTCGGCTTCATATGGATAAAGGACATATGCCTATTGTGGTCTCCAATATATACGAGAGGGTACAGAGAGAAAAAGTCTGTGCTAACACTTGTTCTATCGAGGAGGAGGAATCACCCAACCTTTGATGAAAATGATAATTACTAGTTTTTATGACTCTGGAACACATCTATAGCCTAGACCTCTCGATGTGTTGCATTAAGTTCCAAAGTGTTGTTAGGTTCATTGAAATTTATTTTAGATTTCATCCTGTTTTTTCCTTTCAATGGTTCAACGCATGGTGTCAATTTGAAATTCCTAAAATGCAATCTACAATGATAAACAATCTTTGTTTACTTTGAGGAATGAAAATTCTAGCTACTAGGGAAAGAAGATTAAAATTCTTTGAAACAAAGAGCAAAGAGCGCACACTAGTGCATTTTCATAAATCATTTTTCACACACAAACTAAATGCAAATGCAAATGCATGTATTTGTTTTTCGTTCCCATTAATGTGAAAAATTCCAAAAAGGAAAATTGAATGTAGCAAAGATCTGAAATATTTCTTTCAAAATGACATTTTCGACAATTTCTTCTTCAAAAGAGAAAGGAAGACTAAATGACACTTTTCAATTTTGAATTAAAAAAATGCTTTCGACACTTTCAATATAAACAAATCAATCCAAATACATGACGAAAAGTTTAATCGACTATTCAGGGAAGGAAGAATCCACGACACTTCTCTTTTTGACACAAAATGATAGTTACGACACTTTTTGTACCAAAGCAATAGATCGATTTAAGCAACTTTTTGACAAAGCATTTTAAATGATGTACAAATACAAAAAACATTCACTAATCCTAATTAATGGAGGCTTATCTATGTGATGCAAGCAGGCTTTAGTAATGAGGCACTATTCATAAGAAGCAAAACAACTAAAGATAACTGAAAACAAGGACAAAACCCCCCAATTTCTAGAATGGAAATAGGTTCAGTCAATCATTGCACCTAGGCTTCACAAAACCATGGATGCATTGCACTTTACACACTTGGGAGGTGCAATGCATACTGGGTTACAATGATAGACAATGTGATGGGCCATGGAGTGCAACTGAAGTGGGTTTTGGCTCAGATGTGCAGTTGTTTTCAGTGAGTTAAGCTGAGCTATGATGGACAATAAAATTCAAAGTATAGAGGAATGTCTTGAGAGGTTACTGAGATACCAAAAGGGCATCTAGATTGCTTGTAAGTCAAATGTTTAATTCATAAACTAAACCAAAGATTGACTGAAGCAACATTCATCTACTATGCAATGGCAGAGCAAGAGAAATTAGAAGGCTACCTGGCTAACTTTAGGCTTTGTCTATAGTTTATAAAACAAACAATAACAACAAACAAACATCTATTTGTTCCCTAGCAGAGTCTCCAATCTATTTTTGGGAAAACTAGTGTCTTTTCAAACAACTAGCCCTCTAGGTTTGACAACTACCCTAGAAACAACAGTTTAAAGCAATTCATGATTTCTTATATGTATAATAGATAAGAGAAAGAAAAAATGAACCAACTTGGAACTTCCGCTTAATCCTTTTCTAGATCTCTCTCCCCCTTGACAGAGCTTGCAACTCCTCCCCACACTTATCCCGCTTGGAGAGTACCAGTAGAAACATAGTAACAAAGAACTGTCAAAGCATCTTGATATATTATATCATAAAAATTATAGAATCAGATATATAATTAACATATAATAGCATTCACAAATGATAACATTCACAATTGCACAATTATATGGAAGAAAACTTGAATAACTTTGTTAAAAAGAAGGGAGAATTACAACCCAGTTGTCTGATCCAGCATCATCCTCTCAGCATCAATCCCTCTTCACCTCATGAAACAACAAGATCACACCAGCAATACAATGCTCTCTCCTCAAGTACAAACTATAAGCACTTCCTTGAAATTTATAATACTAGCCTCCAGATCTCTTAGATGAGGGATCCATTTATAGATGTGTGCAAGGGTGTGAGTCATCTCTGGGGTTTCTATTAGTGTCATTCCACTTGTTACATTTGGTTCCACTTTGATATTTATTGGATTTCTTACTCATCCCTGGGCGAATTCAGAGAGGCAAGTGTCATAGGAGAAGTTTCTAGAAGATTCCATGAGCATCCACTTAGCAAACTGTCTCAGACAAATTTCCATCCTCGCCCATCACACCCTATAAAAGGCCTAATCAGTATGCATCAAACCTGAGCAGTGTATCACTCAGAAGCATCGCTCCTGGTCAGTGTAGTAGTTAGTATGGTTCAGTTTAGGCCATTTCTGGATGGCTTCTGAGGTGGAACTTTTGGGGAATGATGTAATCATATGACCATGTTCTTTTAGGGTATGAAACAACTCTTTTAGGGGTTGATGAGCCCTATTTTATCGACATATAAGTTTGGGGTTGAAGTGCCCAAATATGTCTATAATAGTTTCCCCCTAAAGCATGAAGTTGTAAATCTTGATGATGTGAGGTTTTGAACTGGAAGGTGACCTGCATATGTTACAATACAATACATTATCATAATATAATTTTTCATGATCTAGTTGAGGCGTGCATTCCCATGCTCAGCTTTATAAATTCATTTCATGTACATAGATCAGATAGTCATCTGTAGATGCAGATTGGTGATTCTTCAGATGTAGAGTAATCATCCTTGGTTCGGATCACTATCTGTGAAGCATCTTTGTACATTTGATGTTTTTATATCCCTGAATATATCGCAACCCAGATGGATGAAACTAGATCCGGGGTCTTCAAACTCATTCAATCTTCACCGTAAGTACAAGTGAATCCATGTGAATAGATGTTCTAAAGTCAAACATGGAAAGACATCGCCTGATTACCAGCTAATAATGTGAGTTGTTAATAGATGCGAGAGGAATCACCGATAATGATAATGACCTTAAAGGTATTACAGTACATTTCACATGGTGTGAATATATGATTCGATGTCAAACACCACACAAAATCTTTCGGTCGAAGGCCATTGATATCAACCTGTCGCTGGGAGTGAGAAACTTGCAATTGAGGCATGCAAGCTTCAAAGTACTGAAGGGGGTCTTTCTAAGTCAAATTCTTAGATAACGAGCTGATGTCGAAAAGAAGTGACTCGTCATAGGAGGGCCTTGATGTATCCCACCTCTATGACATGAAACGAAGAAAATGATTTTCTGGAGGTGAAAACAATTTGACGACACAAGGTTCAGGAGTGGCAGTCATGAAAAAATGAAGGTTGAAGGTATTGCAGTGGATGAGGTATTAATTGGATTGTGGTTTCTCAATTGAATGAATTCTCTTGAATATGTCGGCGAAATTGAGATGGATTGGTAGCGTTAACCCCAAAATATGGATGGTGTGGAAGACCAATGGTGAGATGATTGGTGAACGGAATAACCCAACCCGACTCAATAATGGTGATGGAGTGGAAGTGTCATGTTCAAGAGCGACCTGCTACCATAAATTTCTTAAAGTTTTTTTCCCATTTTCGCCAGTCGTTGCTGACCAGTACCTATTTATTTTTGTTAAGCTTGAGGAGGGTAACATAAGCTTGTTCTATAATTTTCCCTTTGGGCAAACTTGTCACTATGTTTTAACACGTCTAGCGATAGTGAAACTCGTTCTTGTTTAGAATAGACAAGTTTGTCGCTATTGTTTTATCGAGTTCAACTACAAGGATAACTCGGTCTTTTTCATGCTTAGAGAGTTTGAAAAAGGACAAAAAGGACACTCTGTCTCGTCTAGAATGGACAAGTTTATCGCTATTGTTTTAATGAGTTTAACGACAATGATAATTTGGTCCTTTTCATGTTTAGAGAGCTTGAAAAGGGATGAAAAGAAAACTCCAGAAGTTCTTTTTCGTGGAATAATCCCTTAGGTCCGAAAAAGGATAAAATAATACGAAAGGGATGACTTTTCCGATCATTTCAACGAGCCAAAAAAGAAAAACGCTCGAACGTTTTCGTGATATAATCCCTTCGGTCTGAAAAAGATTAAAATATACAGGAGGGATGACACTTCCAATCACTTTAATGAGCTGGAAAGGTCAATTTCTTGACAATCTTTTCATATTTAAGGAGTCTAAAAAGGGTTTAAAGGAGACTCAATTTTGAGGAACGAGTGATGTCTAAGGTAGCAACTGGTTCTGGGTAAGATTGGAACTTCTCAAAACATGGTGGTTTTGTTGGCATTATGGCACAGTTTTGGCGCTATGGCATAGGTGTTGTCCTTGATGGCAACTCACTCTGGTGACAGATCACAATTCAGTTACTCAGAAATAAGAAAAAGATGTATACACACGTTCACCTTGACAAAGCCGCGTATACACGTCGGTTAGACGTTTCGAAGTCGCGTATGCGTATACACGCACTTTCATGCAAGAAAAAGCGCATACATGTGGAAGAACTTATTTTTTGTTCCATGGTATTTAGTCCTTGGTATTTGGACCTATGGTTTTTGGGCCATGGTATCTTGTTAGAAGTGTTGATCCCAAGTATTGAGTCCATGGTATTGATTTGTTATGGTTTAGGACCGTGGTATTGGGAAAGGCCTAAGACTATAAAAGAGGAAGGAGATCATTTGGCAAAGGATAATCTAAATTAATTGAATATCTGATAAAGTGATAGATCTGGGTATTGGGTTATGGTGTAGAACTAGATCTGAATGAAGGAGGAACCTGAGTGCAAGGAGAAGGATAAGTTCTATTGAAGGGTCAAAATCTTAAGGCTTGAATAATAGTATCTTTGAATGATTTTGATCTGTTATATGTGGCGCATACTTGATCTATAAATCTGGTAATCTGGGTTAACTAATTTCTGAATGATTGGAAGAGTGAATTATCCTTTATAGATCCGTACACAGGTTTAGTGAAGCGAAGGCACGTATACACGCTGGTTCTGTGACTAAAAACAGCGTATACGCAGGTTGGTCCAAACACAGAAGCGTATGCACACAGGTTTCTGGTTATTAAAGTAGTGAATGTCTCTTAAATTGTGTTCTAGTTGCTTCTGTTTATTGCTACAGTGTTATGGGTTCAGAATTTGGGGTGTGGTTACTGTTACTGTGTTCTGGGTACAGCTGTCAAAGAAGTATCTATTTGATTCAGTGTTAATTGGTGAAAAGGAGATTGTTTGATACAAAAATTATTGATGATTGATTAATGTTCATGGATCCAGTCTGAAAATTTATGAAACGTGGTCCCGGGAAGCAAAGAGAAGGTTGTAGCCTTCTGTAGGTAGTAGCCTGCGTACTAGTATCCCAGCTAGCACAAGAGCTAAGGGGGTTGTAGCTCCCTTCCAAGAAAATTTGGAGAATGAGAGAGGGTTGTAGCTCTCTGCAGGTAGCAGCCTGCATATTGGTAAAGGACTGCACCAGTATAGAAACATTGTAAAAATAAGTTTCTAAATAAAGGAAGATAGAGACGAATTGCAGCAGGTGGTTTTCACCCACATTGGGTTTCCACCTTATATCTTGTGTTCTTGTGTGTGATTGTCTTCTGCTCTGTTTCACTGTTTCTGGTTACTATTTATTTGATTCTGATACATAGATTAATGATCAACATCTTTAAGATAAATTAAATTATAAGTCTACATGGTATACATGTGGTTTTCACTAACTGAAGTAGCGTATATGATCTGGGTTTGAAAAAGAAAATAATTGACTTGATAATACTAATTCACCCCCCTTCTCAGTATTATTCCCAACATCCAAGACATGATGAACAAAGGATAGTTTGTACAAATCCTACATTATGAGGATATCTCACCTTAGAGAACAATTGCAAAGAGTTGGGGAAACTGTGCATAACAAAGAATTGGTGATTGTAACTCTTAGAGGTCCTCCTCCCATTTGGCAAACCTTCATTAATAATATAAGAAACAAATATACCTTCTTGTCATTTGATGAGATTGTTAGAAAGCTCGCTCAAGAGGAATCAAATATGATATCAAGAGGAAGGATTCAAAAGCATGAAGAGGGAGAGCTCGTTGCGTTTGTCACTCAAAACAAGAAGAAGAAAAGAAAATGAGGTCCATCAAATTCAAGAAAGCCTCCTCCTCGAAATATAAAGAGAAGGAATGATAGAGCATCATCTCACATTGAATGCTACAATTATCACGAGAAAGGTCATTATGCTTGAGATTTCCCTAAGAAGAACAATGGTCCACATTGCAACACTAGAAGCAACAACAACAAGTTTGATGATCGAAGAAGAATAGATGACTAAAGTAATGATCACAATGGAAGATATGGAAGAAGAAAAATGGATGCTCCAAGTGATTATGAAGAAGACAATTGTCCTCAAATTAAGTCAAGATACTCTAGGTATGAAATTAATGTTGGCAATCAATCTGAATATATTATTATTACTGTTGTCACTAGTTCTTCTCCTACAGATTCCTAGGTTAGTTGGTTGGTTGATAGTGGGTCCACTCATCATTTCTCTGGGTATAAGGAATTTCTCTCTAATTTGGTAGAGAGGGAGTCAAATTTGAAGATTATTCTTGGAGACAACTCCACTCACCTCGTTAAAGGCTTTGGGTTTGTCAAATTTCGTTTGAATTCCGAGGAATCTATTTTGGTCCATGAGGTGATGTATGTGCTAGGCTTGAAGAAATAATTTGTATCAATATTTGTTTTGGAAGACAAAGGGATGAGGTTTTCCATCATCAAGGGAAAGGTTCTTACTTGACCTATTGGATCACCTATGTGAGATGCATTCACATTGGGATCGAGATTTAAAGGACTCTACAGAGTTATTACAAGACCTCTTATAGCATTGCTTCATGATACTAATCATCTAAGCGAGTTATGGCACCAAAGATTGATCCATTTACATTATGATTCTCTTCCAAAATTGAAGATATTGGTCTCCGATATTCCCGATGTTCAAGCCCAACATGATGGAGTATGTCTAGGTTGTGCCAGTGGAAAGAAGATAAGGGGACCATTCCCCTCTAGCAAGAACAATATAAGTGGCATCCTCCATCTCATTCATTCCAACATATGTGGTCTAATGCCCGTACATTATATTGGTGGCCAGCTCTACTAAATCACCTTCATTGATGACTTCTCAAGCCTAATACATGGATATATTGTTTGAAGAACAAAGATGACGCCTTTTAAATGTTAAAGGAGTTCAAAGCTTTGGTAAAAAATTAAACAAGGAAGAAAATTGAGATATTCAGGTTTGACAATGGTGGAGAGTACATTTCGAATGAGTTCATAAATTTTTGCAAGAAGTAAGGTGTCAAGAAAGAGATTATTGTGCCTTATACTCCTGAACAAAATGGTTTAGTTGAAAGAAGGAATAGGTCTATTGTTTGTTAATTCACACTGCTCTATGTTGATTCAATTACTTTTAGCCTAAATCAATTCTTCAATTATAAATGTTTGCAATAACAATTAATCTTTGCAATCATCAATAGTAATTGAAGATAGAATAGTGAATGCAATGACAAAGGAGACAATCAACGCATCAACAAGAGACACCAGATTTGGTCAAAGACCAGGGTAATACCCCACAAGGGGGAAAGCCCTTTGAAAATTATTCTCTTATTAGATTGTCATAAAATGTTAAACAAAAAGTACAATGAGCTCAATACAAAATCATCTCGAAAAATTAACCTAACAACATTCAGAAATATGTTCTCAACATCATTATATATTAAAGACAACTTTTCCTATTTATGGTCAACTATGGTCAGATGTCAAAATTTATCTTTAGAGCCCCACCGTGCAGAGGAAATGTTGTGCATGCAGTTGAGACCTTCCAACAACACCCTTGAGCCTGCTAGCCTATGTTATAGTTGAAAATTTCCTTTCACAGCCTGCAGTCAAAATCCAAAACCCTAAAACACATGCGAGCTTCAGACCCTGTATTTTCAGACCTGTGCGAACCTCTTTCCTCGACCCAACCTCATACCTCTGCGAAACAATAAATTAAAAAGAGAAGAAGATGATGCTTGGTGATGTCCAAATGATCTTGAGGTCACTTGTATTTATAGGCTTCCAAAGATGACCAATTTCCTATTAGGGCTGACCTGTCCAAATGTGCATGTGTGGGATTTCTTCATAAATACACTTTCCCTTGTCCAAATTGAGTGCTTCAATGGTCAAAATTGGCCCTCTCGAAAAGAGGAATGTAGTCCCATGGTTGGAATTTTTCAATGAGATGCCAAACTAACATTGTAGAAGTTTCTCATGCCATGCTCCATGATTAAAAGTCGTCGAAGTTCCTTCGAGGAGAAGCAACAAATGTTGTTGTATACGTTCAAAACAGGGTGACTCTTCAAGAATTGGACAACAAGACCCCCGAAGAAGTGTTCGCAGGTGTCAAACCTGATGTTGGACATATCCTTTTATTTGTTTTCCTCATATATTTCCATGTGCTGAAGGACAAAAGAAATAAGCTCGATGCCACATGAAGAAAAGGTACATTTGTTGGATACTTTGAAAATTATTAGGCTTTTAGAATATATATTCATGGGTAAAGAAAGGTTGAAATTAGCAGGGATGTAACATTTGATGAAGATTCTTCCCTTGGGAAATCAAGGGACATTCCTTTGCCTCCTCCTCCTCCTTAGAAGAATAATAATATGGATATTCTAGATGGTCCTTCCATGTCTGGATTCAAGAGATACATTGTTGATGATCCCCTGGAGCTCATGGATCCCTTAGATTCTCCTCCACTTGATCCTCCTACCAAGAAGAGGCCACCTTGGATTAGTGACACATTAAAAGGTGATGAGAGATGAGTTTCTCATTCAAAGATCGTTTAGAAAATGAAATAATCCATGCAAGTACTAGGGATATGTTGCAACCATGAGCACTATGATTCAAGCTAAACCTCCCACCTTTGAAGAAGGCGTGAAAGAAAAATTTTGGAAGGATGCTATGGCCAAAGAATATGAGTCAATTATGAAGAATGACGTATGGGATGTTGTGTTGAGACCGAAGGAGAAATCTGTGGTGACTTCAAAATGGCTATTCAAGATCAAACATGGAGTCAATGGAAGCATTGAGAAATATAAGGCAAGGTTCGTGGCATGAGGATTCTACCAAAAATAGGGAGAATATTATGACGATATATTTGTACTATGGCTTGATATACGACCATTTTTCCAATAGCTTCTCTTGTCGCAAGTCAAAGACGGACCCTTCATCAGATGGACGTGAAGACACCATTCCTCCATGACATGTTACAAGAAGAATTGTATGTCAAACAACCATAGGTATTTCAAGTAGAGGATCGAAAGACATGTTTTTGCAGGTTGAAGAAGGAATTATATGGCTTGAAGAAAGCCCCCAGAACATGGTACACCCTCATAGACAAATATTTGGTGAATCTGGGATTTATAAGAAGTAATGTTGATCCCAACCTCTACTTCAAGGTAGTCCAAGGTATGCCATTGATTTTGGTTCTATACGTTGACGATCTATTCTTGATAGGTAGTGAGCCCCTGATGACCAAGTGTAAGAAGGAGTTAGCCTTTGAATTTGAAATGAAAGACCTTGGACTCATGCACTACTTTCTAGGCCTCGAGGTGTGGTAAAGGCCTAATAATATTTTCCTTTCACAAGGAGAATATGTCATGAATATGTTGGAGATTCGGAATGATATAATGCAAGTCCTTTCCCACACCAATGTAAATGAATTTCAAGAAGTTATGTGGAGAAGCTGCTAGACCTGATTCGGTGAATCCATCCAAGTATAAATAGTTGATTCTCTGAAGTTCTTAGTGAACACTCATTTAGATATATGATATGTAGTGAACAGGTTGAGTCAGTTTATGACCAATCCTCTCCATCACATTGGATTGCTACAAACACATTTTGAGATATTTGCATGGTACGATCACCCTTGGTTTGAGATATTCTACCAAATATGTTTGAGTTCATGGATATATCGATGCTGATTGGGTAGGAAATGTTATCGACAGGAAGAGTACATATGGAAGTTGTTGTAGCCTTGGATATGCCATGGTATATTTGATGAGTAGGAAGCACAAGTTTGTAGCATTGAGTACCACTGAGGAAAAATACATTGTTGCTAGCATGGCTAAATGTGAAGCAGTTTGGTTGAGGAAGCTCTTTGAAGATCTATTTGATCAGGTACACGACACTACAATGATAAATTGTGATAAGAAGAGGGAATCCCATATTTCATGACAATTCTAAGCACATAGAGATTCAACATCATTACATTCGAGACATGGTACAAAGAGGAGCCATTAGACTCCATCACATATCGATAAATGAGCAGATTGAAAATCTTCTCACCAAGGATTTTCTGAAAGGGAAGTTCTTGGTTTTTATAGATGTGACCCCCATTGATAAGGGGCATCACTGATTAAGAACACTGACCAAATGTAGGTTTTAACCCCGTACAGAAATTACCTGCATACGAGTTCTAAATCACAGAAAATAAACAATGCAAGAGCATAACACATAAAACACATATGCACAGAGATTTTCCCCTGGATCCCAAAACCGGGACTACCAGCTTGATTTTTCATTATGTTCCTTTCAATGTTACAATACATATTTATACAT
>APFE030054955.1:29804-46042 GCA_000404065.3 Pinus taeda | reverse complement strand
CAATACTAGTGCTCCCTGAACCATCTTGCAGGTATCCTTCTTGAACACTTTTTTTACACCTGCATCATCCAGCTTTCTTACGGAAATCAAATTTCTAGCCAATGCAGGAATATGAAGAACACCCGGAAGTGTTCTAACCCTTCCACCTTGCAACTTCAACTTTACTTTTTTGCGACCAATGATTCTAGCCTTCCTATCATCCCCCAAGAAGACATCACCACCATCATATTTCTCATACTCGCAGAACCACTCTCTATGGGGAGTGAAGTGAAAGGATGCACCGAAGTCAATCAACCATGCCTCGTGATCTACATGTGTACTTCAAGAAGCCAAGTACACATCCCCACCTTCATCTGAGGTGGTTTTCACCTCTGCAGGAGCATCATCAGATCCCTTTCCTTTGTTAGGAGCTTTACATTTACAATCCCTTTTGTAGTGCCCTTCCTTTCCGCATTTCCAGCAAACCACCTTTACAGGTTTTCCTAGAGATTTAGATCTCCCTCTAGATTTAAATATCCCACTCGTTGACTTATTTTTGTTTCTTTTCTGGGACCATCCTCGTACAACCAAGGCATCACTATTCTGGCTCTCCATATTTTTCCGTCTCATCTCCTTTGTCAGTAAGGATAAGACTATTTCATCAAACTGCAAGGCAATTGCATTGCTACCTATTACAATAACTAGACTATCCCACGAATCTGGTAGAGAATACAACAAATTGATGCACTTATCTTCATCTGAAAATTTAATATCAACAGATAATAACTGACTTAACACAGTATTAAATGCGTTGAAATTCTCTGTCACCGAATCTCCACCTTTCATCCTCAGGTTATACAGCTTTTTCCATAGAAACAGCTTATTCACCAGATACTCAGATTGGTAAAAAGTCCCTAACTTGCCCCACAAAGCCTTCGCGTAGCTTCCCCTGATACATTCAACAATACTGAATCTGAGACACACAATCGTATTGTGCTCTTTGCCTTCCGATCCAACTTCTTCCATTCTTCATTGGACACTCCCGTTGGTTTAGTACCCGGATCTACAGCGATCCACTAATCTTTATCCACCAACAGATCCTCCATCTTGAGTTTCCACAACTCAAAACTCTAACCATTAAATTTCTCGATCTCTATCTTTCCACTGCTCGCCATCTTCTTTCACCACCAGAATCGATCTCGGAGATCTCCCACTGAATAGGGTCTACCACATGCCCGAGCAAAACCCCTCAGCAACAAAGGCGTCCCCTTGAAGCCAAAACAGCTCTGATACCAAATGTAGGTTTTAACCCTGTACAGAAACTACCTGCATACAAATTCTAAAACACAGAAAATAAACAATGCGAGAGCATAACACATAAAACACATATACACAAAGATTTTCCCTAGGATCCCAAAATCAGTACTACCAGCTTGATTTTTCATTATGTTCCTTTCAATGTTACAATACATATTTATACATGTTGAAGCATCCAATACGATGGACCAAAAACCATCGCATCCAAAACCATGGACCGAAAACCATCGCATCCAAAACCATGTGTGAAAAATCATGTACAAAATCATAGGTAGGTCTGCCCAACTTAATATAGGGTCCAAAAACAAAATTTTCTAGGGTGTTGCCCCGAATCCCATAGAGTGGGGTTACCTGCACCCCTCAAACCCCCTTGTGACTCCCTCGGCTACACAATTAGCGCAACGAAGGGGGGGCTTCACCCCCTTCTAACCCCTCGGTTAACTACGTGGGCTAGTCGTGGAAAGAATATAACACAACCCAACATTCTCCCACTTGTTGTTTTCTTTCCACAGGGGCCACAAGAGAGCTTATTCATTTATCTAGCCCCGCAATGCCCATTGTCTCTCTACACCAAGAGAACTTCTCAGAGCTCAAAAATCTTGTCAATTCATATGTAGTATTCTTCAAAGTGTCCACGTTTACCAGCAACACCTTTTTGTCTTCTATCATATCCCTCACAAAGTGATATTGAACATCAATGTGCTTTGTCTTTGAATGATATGTAGGATTCTTTGCCAAGAAAACTGCACCCCTCAAACCCCCTGTGACTCCCCCTACTACACAATTGGTGCAACGAAGGAGGGGCTTTGCCCCCCTTCTAACCCCCCAGTTAACTACATGGGCTAGTCGTGGAAAGAATATAACACAACCCAACACTCTGGAGCCTTGCAGACTCATTCACCTTCTTCAGGTTTCTTTCCTTTGTCCTCACTAGTCATCATTCCACTTCACAACATGATATTTACATTAGGATCTTCTTCGCGGGGTTCAACCCTCATCATCTACAAGTTTTAGGTAGGCTACTGAGGCTATGCCCTTTTCTCCTGCATTTTAGTTATCAATTTAGGGCATTCTTATGTCGCGTCGTCAAATTGAGTACAGTATCGGCACAACGGGCGCGTCGGGTTCATACACTCCCATGCGTAGTGTCTTGGCACTCCACAATTGTAGCAAATAACTTGTCCCTAACCTCTCACAGGTCCTCCTCCACCTTGCCCTCATCCGCATCCCTGATATCCTTCAGGCACTCCCCCAGCACCTTGATCTAGAGGCTGAGTTTCTATTTGCATTCGATATGCATGCACTCTCTCCATCATTAGCTCATAGCTACGGTAGTTACGCTCGTCGTGACCCACCGATTTACAGAAGTTGCAGAAGAGTTGTTGCAATGTCTGCACAAATTTATGCAGCAAGTGACAATTGTCTATTACATGTTTTCCAGCTACTTGACAGATAGTGCACCCAAGCATTGGCCCTGTACTTGGCCTGGCTTGAGCTTCTGGTTTTAGAGGCATCGGCCCTCCTCCTGCAACATAATTCACAAAGACAGAGTAGTGAAATTTATCATGCCCCTGACTCTTACATTTCAGACACCAAACTTCTTTGCGCACCTCTAGCCGAGCCGCTCTATCTTTCTTCAGACTTTGGAACTCTAGGAAAAGATTCTGCAACTATGCGTGAATCTGTTGAAATCCCAAAGCACCATCTTGAATCAGTGTCTCATGCAATCTCATCGAAATCTCCATGGCTTCCGCCTGGGTCCCAATCTTTTGCTATGATAAAGCAACCCTTAGGTGAGGCAAGAGCAAAGCTACAAACCATTCGCGGTGTTGTCCATCCATAAGTTTCATGTTAGCTTCGCGGATCTAGCATTTCAATCTTTGATCTAGCTCCTAGGGTGTTTTACCAGGCCTCATCATGATTTCCATGAATTCGACGACTGATTGCGATTTAGACTTGGGCCTCCTGAATTCCTTATTTAACACAGTTTGAATGTCCGCTAACGAAGCCGTCAGGTTATCAGTACAGTACTTAATGTACCATGTTAGCACGTGATCCTAGAGAGTAGTAACCAACATTGCTTTCTTCATATGATCATTTGTAATATTTTGGGCTATCCACATGGCCTTCATAATGAACCAAAACTAGTCTGGGTCCTTATTTCCCAAGGCCTTGAAAACAGGTAACTTCACTGTATTCACCATATTGAATAGTGGCAGAGCTAGCGGTGGTGCGAGTGAAGGTGTATGCTGTGGAGGTGGTGTGGGCGGATGGGGTATTCGCAGGAACCCTTCCCTTATTAACTGGACAACACTATGCGGTGAAGCTTGTGCTACTCCATCATCACTTAGAGGAGGCTCAATCAGCGGGCTATATTTAGGGCTTGTTCTCCCTCTGTCCCTGAATAACTTTCCACTTCGTGTAGCCCAAAACATCAAGGTAATGGCATAACCCACTTTTCACACAAGAGAATTTTAATCCAAGTATTCAAAGATCTTAAATACTTACCTCGCAGTCCATTGAAGAAGCGCCACTCTACTTCGCTATAGCTGACTGAGGTATCGACCACGAGTTCTGTCAAAAATCCTCTTATGACGCAATCAAGCCAGTGATCGAAAATGCACATGATCTTATCTTCAGAGGCTTCCAATCTCTGCACTAACTCTGGGGTCCACACTATTGGACCGTCAAGCCTCCACCTTCCCCAGTCGTCTGCCAATTTAGTGATCCACTTGTATAGCTCAATTGGGAGGGAACAAAAGAAAATTTTGTGTATCACTGTGTACAGATACCTATCCAACCACTATTCTTTTTTCAAGTTCGAATTTCTATTTTCTTGCGTAGCGAATTTGTGGATCTTCCTATCCAACCATTTTGTTGGATTAGTGGGTCCTGACCCAGGTTCAGAGTTAATTTTTCCAAACAAATCCCTACACTACTAGCCCTTTCGGCATCAACCCACGTAGCGTGGACTTAAGTCTCACCCAAAGCAGTGTGGGGGGATTCTAGAACCAACTTTCTGCACCTAGAGATTAGTGTAATGTCGTTTTATGCCCTAAACCTTCCTTCACGCATATCGATAATCCCTTAGGGCTTATCAATATAACTTCCATTAATCAAATTATATACCTTCACGAATGTTCACAACTGTCTTTTGTAAACCCTAAACAGGCAAATCAACCACTTACGTGCCTCTATGATTACCCTTAATCCCATATTTACCTAGATCGGCTTAAGTGTTCGATAACTTTAACATGCAACAAGATATTATTCATGTAAACAATTATTATTACTTTCATCCATATAATAATATAAACCGTGTAAAATCGCACATCAATACAATATTAATTCATAAACCCATTATTCATTATAACATAATAGCACATTCATTCAGAAGAGAAGGAAATGGATAAACACAAGAATTTCTGGAATAATCTCTTTATTAATACTTTAGTTCTGCTTACAAACTCAAGACTTCCACGCGCACTCAGTCGCAGGAGTCCACGCACCCAGCTGCAGACTCTACTATAGGCCTCTGCCCACATAGCTACAGAGCCTCTCTTCTACTCTAATCCTTCTTTTCTCTTTCTTCTACTGACCCATTACATTCGTCTTCATCATCTTCATTATATGCCTTAGACTCTCTAAGACTCTCCTACTTATACAATCCCATGGTCTGTGGACCATGGGTAGATCTATAAAGCCGACACAACTTACATAAAATAAGGGTAAAACCTTTTATGACACTTTACTATCTATGTGCTCTGCGACCACAAGTTGCGGAGACTTTACATTCTTTACAACAAAACTTAGCCTTTTTTCCCCAAAACTTGGGCTTTTGCACCAAAATTGACCCTAGGAGACCCTATCCCAATAACAGGTAGAACCAAATGGAGAATTCTAGCTGGAGCCTTAGTGTATGTTGTGGAAAAAGGTGTGCATGCTCCAGGACCTAGAAATCAATCAAGTTAAGGTGCAATGGAAGCACTTTGGGCCCGATGAAGCTACATGGGAGATGGCGAATCATATGCGGGCCATGTATCCTTCCTTGTTTGACGGTTAAGGCAAAGAAGCTTGATATGATGGTTTGGTATTTTCTTATGGTGATTTGGTATTTTCTTTACAGTGGCTTGGTATATGATTTATGTTGGATTAGTATATGCTTTATGGTGATCGATATATGCTTTATGATGGCTGATATATGCTATATGATGTTTTGATTTATATGCTTAGATATGATGTTAATATATGTTTGATATATGTTTTGATATATGATTTGGCATATGTTTTGGTATATATATTTTGATGATGTTGCTATATGTACACCCATGTATGGATGTAAATACCGTAATGAGTTGCACTATAAGGCTCCATTATGTGGTATGGGTGTTATGTTCTCATGTGGTTATGTTTTCATGATGTTATGATGTCATATGAGTTTGTCTTGAGCAAGAATTTCATTGTAAATACCCTAAAAAGTTGTGTTATAAAGATCTAATATGTGGTATGTTGTCATGATGTTTTGTCTTGAGCATATATTTCATTGTAAATACAGCATCGACTTGTGTTATAAAGTTCCATACGAAGTATGTCCTATTTTAGTAGGTTGTTGAGGTATATGTGTGATTGAACACCGAGGACAGTGTCCCCCAAGGGGGAGGGTTTTGTATCAGCCCTGGTGAAAATTCCACGTAATAAATGTTAAAAACAATAACCATGGGCACTTATTCCAAGCTGAATGTTGGGCAAGACATCCTAGGGGGTGTTCATTTGGTTGTTTATGGCTAAGGAAATTTCCAAAGGTAATGGCTAAGGTAAAGCCATGGTGATTGTGGGTTTATTTACTTGTTTTTTTTTTGGTTCTCATGTTTCCTTAGCTTGGGTTGAGTTACTAGTCTCGTAGCCTTTGTTGGAAAAATTATCTAGAGCCCTGGAACATCTTGGGTTGAGTTACTAGTCCCATAGCCTAGGTTGGACAAACGCTCTGGATCCCTTGTTGGGGTGAGTTACTAGTCCCATAGTCTTGGTTGGACAAATACTCTAGAGCCCGCTAGAAACTATGGGTTGAGTTACTAGTCCCGTAGACGGGTTGGACAAATGCTCTGGAGCCCTGGATGGTTGGGATAGAGACCGATCTAATGATGGTTTTGGTGATGTCTGACCGTGAGGTGGAATCACTATTTGATTGGTTGAGGTGGATGGCCTCTGGAAGCCCTAGATGAGTTTTGATTGATGTGTTTTATGAGATCCCACACTCATGCTTGGAATATGACATGGGGATGAATGACTAAAGAGAGATTTGGCTCAGCCATTCTAATGTCGGTGGAATGTGGTAGTCCCATCTCTGGTTGGTTCATTGCATTCATTAATGAGAAATCTATTCCCTTGATTTTCATGTGTAAAGGCACTGATGTATTTATGGATTTGATGGTTGATATGTTTATTGTATTTTTGTTCCCATTATGTGAATGGATAATGTGTCTATAAACTAATAGATGATAATGTAGCAAATGGAATAAGGAAAAAATAGTTCATATCAATTCTTAGATAAGTATGAGATCCCTACACTTAACTCTGTTATTTACACATGTAGATTACATGTTGATGATATGTTTGATGAAATCCCTGTCATGGCTAGTAGGTATCCAATCAAGGTCTTGAACAAGTATTTTCTTTAGTACTTTCATTTCCCTGTTACTTTACTAAATTGAAGAAATGGATCAGTTCTAGGTAGTGACATGGGCTCTATGGCTGAAAAAGTGGCTCAAATCTTGGAGTCACTGGCATAGCACTGACAATTTTGGTCCACACTCACTAGTAGGCAAGCTTGTGAGAGTGACTATAGGTTTTTGGTTCCTCCATTTCCCATAGCATGAGAGTGACTATGTCCCAAGAGACCTAAAACAGCAGTGGGACCCATGGACAGGCTGTCTGAGTGGTTGAATTATCTTTTGAGGTTTCAGTAGATGTTGTTGGATGTTTGTATGGTGTGTTTCCATTGGTTCCACTTCTTAATGTGACTTAGGAGGTCGAATCATATGATAGTGGTGTCTCATCTCATGTTTACCTTGGTTGGATGGTTGCTTGGGTAGATGTGGGAGGAGGGTGTTATAGAAAATGCAAGAGGACATCAAGATCAGCAGCTACAATGAGTGTTGATTGAAGGTACTGGGTTACATGTATGTTTTCCTCACTAGTTTGGGCATGCATGGAACATGTGTGTGGTTTCTTGGTTATGAGTTCTCATTGGCATGGAGGATTGCCTGGATTGACAGTGGATTTTTCTAGTCTTGCCATTTCCTGGATAGCCATGGTGTTATGGAATTATTTCTTTGTTTTTCTTGTTGGCTCTCATGTTTCCTTTACCTTGGTTTGAGTTATTAGTTCCTTAAGCCTTGGTTGGACAAATGCTCTGGAAGCACTATAACAACTTGGGTTGATTTACTAGTCCTAGATCCTTTGGTTGGACAAACACTCTAGAAGCCCTATAACAACATGGGTTGAGTTACTAGTCTTGGAAGCCTTGGTTGGACAAATTCTCTGGAATCCCTTGGTCGGTTGAGTTACTAGTCCTAGAAGCCTTGGTTGGAAAAACGCTCTAGAAGCCCAACGATAGTTGTGGGTTGAGTTAATAGTCCTGGAAGCCTTGGTTGGACAAACACTCTGGAATCATGATGACAGTTTTGGGTTTGAGTTACTAGTCCTGGAAGTCGGGTTGGAATAAACTCTCTAGAGTCGTGGAAGGCTTAGGTAGAGACCAATCTGAAAATGGTTTTGTGATGTTCAACCATGAGGTGGAATCACTGTTTAATGGGTTAAGGTGGTTTGGCCTCTGGAATCCATTAATGGTTTTGATTGATGTGTTTTATGAAATCCCACATTCATGCTTGGAATATGGCACAGGGGTGAATGGCTGAAGAGAGATTTGGCTCAGCCATTCTATGATCGGGTCGAACATGGTAATCCCATATTGTGTTGGATTTTTCATTATTAATATGAGGTTATTTCTCCTTTTTATCTCATGAGTATTATATTTGTTTATATGTGGATTCTATGGCTATTATATGCTTGGTATTTCTATTGTTATTATGTTGGTTATGAATATGTATTATGACAGTGGCTGTGTATGGCTCCCATCATGCTTTTACTTATATATGAATGAAAAATGTATCTATGGCCTAATGGATGAAACTGCAGCTAAAGTGACAAGGAAACAATGCCTCTTAGTGAATCTTAGATAAGTATGAGACCCCTATGCTTAGGTCTATTATTTAAACCTGTAGATTTCATTAATGTCAAGAGTTTGGCAGAATATCAGTCCCAGTTGGGGATGGTGAGGCCTAGTAATGGAGTTAGTTTTTGGTTTATTAGTCTTTTCATCATGTGTTTAATGGATTCCGGAAGTTACGGCATGTTCTAGGTAGTAGTCAAAATTCTAGGCTTGAAAACTGCCTTAAATTCCCCATACTCTAGCTCAGGTCTATTGGAAATAGTCCCTCAACGTAGGCATGCAGGCTTGTAGGAGTGTCCAAAGCTCTCTAGATGTTGGCATTCCCATAGCTTGGGAGCATCTAGAGGTTTAATATCTTAAAAACTCAGTGGTACCCATGGGCATGATACCATAAAGGTTGGGATGGTTCCTAGGATTCATATTGCTGGTGTTGAAAGTTTGTATGGTGTGTTTCCATCGGTTCCACTTTCTCAACATGAATTAGGAGGTAGAATCATATCATAGTAACTTCTCTTTACATGTTTACCCCGGTTGGCCAGTTACTTGGGTAGATGTGGGAGGAGGGTGTTATAACCTCAAGTCAATCTTAGAGAACACTACAACTCCCTCCAGTTGATCAAACAAATCATTAATAATGGGTACCTGTTCTTGATGGTCACTTTTTTCAACTACCTATAATCAATGCACAATCAGAAATTGTCATTCTTATTCTTCATAGACAATACTAATGTGTACCAAGGTGATACACTTGGCCTAATGTATCGCTTGTCCAACATTTCCTTTAATGACAACTTCAACTCAACCAACTTTGTTGTGCTTATCCTGTAAGGTGCTTTTGATGTGGGAGTTGCCCCTAGCACTAACTTAATACAAAATTCTACCTCCCTGTGAGGTGGAAACTCTGATATATCCTTAGGAAATACATCTTTGAACTGTTGTAGAAATAGGTACCTGCTCATCACATCTTCATATTCAACTTCCTTACCCTTGTCACTAGAAATGTGCACTGCAAATAACATACACCCTTTCCTGTGACTATGCTTTTCCTGCATAGCTATCACAGTCCTAGCTGATGTGGCTTTCCTCTTACCTTGTAAGACTCTTGGTTCCCCATTTTCATCAACGCACTCAATGGCTTTGTCATAACAATCCACTTTGGTCTTATGAATATACAACCAATCCATGCCCAACAACATACTGTATTATCCAAATGGTAATACAGATGTGATGTGGTAGGCATACCATTCAACTCAAATGCCCAAGCTCTTAACTAATGATGAACTCGCTTCTTTGTACCTGTAGCCAACTGCACTAACCAAGGTTCTACATGCAATTCCTTACTCAAACCACACTTATCCACCAAGTCAAGACTAACATATCTATAATTAGATCTAGGGTCAATCAAAATAGAAATAACTTGATCACAAATCTTACTGCCCATCTCAATCATACATGTCTAGTTCTCTGCCTTTCTGTTATCCACGACTACATAAATACGAGGAATACTCTGCCTCACATCCCCAATAGTCTGCGCCTCCTATGAACTGTATATCTTAGGCATACCACCTTGGTTCTTTGGACAGTCAATACTAAGGTGTTCCTCACCACATGTTCAACACTCCAAGCTTCCACATTAGGGGAATTTTGAGGTCTAAAATGGGCCTCCTAAGAAAAATGTACAACCAAAATTAACTTTATAAGAACCAATAGGATTCAAGATGATGATGTCAACCATGGGGTATGATTCACCATTTTTGGAGTAAAAAGGTAAAAATATTAAAAATAATAAAATAATAAAACTACTTTTTCAAACTCGTATTTTCAACTTATCTCCCTAAGGTTTTACTCAAATTTTGAGTGAGTACTCATTGGATGCAAAATTTAATTCCTCATCCAAGAAGTATCCATGTTGCATACTTTCGCTAGACCCTACTACACGAAAAATGAGAAATACATGAAAAAACATGATTGCAATCACGTTTTCAATGTATTTCTCATTTTTCATGTAGCAGGATCAAACAAAAGTATGCAACATGGATGCTCCTTGGATGAGGAATTAAAATTTTCATCCAACGAGTACTCCCGCTCGAAATTTGAATAAAAACTTAGAGAGATAAGTTGGAAATACGAGTTGAAAAAATAGTTTTTTATTTTTTCCCTCTAAAATTTGATGATGCAATTTAATCTTATTTTATTATTTCAACTATTATTTTATAATTTCACTAGGAGGCCCATTTTAGACCTCAAAAATTCCCTAATGAGAATACAGGTTGGTGCCTGATGGAATTGGATATTAGTGTCTTCATGTAGGGTTGGATCCCTACACTATATCGTCCTTGATTTATTGTAAAGTACAAGATTGAAGTCCTTGTTATTCATGATTAATAAAAAGTATTTATTCTTATTGTCCATTTTTTGTTCTAGTTATAAGTGATCTAACTGGTAAAAATAACAATTGAAAATAAATATTGATTCACCCCCATCTCATTATTTCCAACATTGGCATACTTCAAGATCTTTGGTTCATCAGTCTACTATCATGTTACCAAGGATGCACGGAAAAAACTAGAGCCAAAAATTGAGTTGGGCATATTTATGTGTTACACTTTTACACCTCACAACTATCGGGTGTACCTGCCATCCAACAGGATGACAGTGGTTCGTAGAGATGTAAATTTGGTGAAGATAAGGCCATGAGAAGTTCCCTTGAGAGGGAGCTTCAGTTACATGTAGTTAAGGAGCTTTTAGCTGCAAAGGAGGAACTTCAGGATGATTTGGAGAAGGCACGTGTTGAGGAGAAGAGAATGGAATCACCTACTCATGCAAAGACTTCGAGAGATGGAAGAAAGCACACCAAAGAGGCTAACAGGTTATTGCATGATGCTAGAGAGAATGTGGGAGCACCCACATCACAACATAGGTAGAGGAGGTCACCAAAGCGGTACACTAGCTACATGGCTCTAATGAGTGGGAGTGTAGAGATTGAGCCATCCTCATTCGAGGAAGAAGTGAAGAAACTAGTGTGGGTTGATGCCACGATTGAGGAGTATGACTCCATTATAAGAAACAATGTTTAGGAGGTGGTCCCAAGACCAGCAAACAAGTCATTGGTGAGTTCCAGATGGCTTTACAAGGTAAAGGAGGTAGCAAATGGGAGTGTGGAGAAAAATAAGGCCAATCTAAGGTGCTAGATTAGACTAGATTTATTATCGACCAAGGTAAGTAAACTTCGAGGCATGTGTCTAAAGTCTATAGACATAAAGGATTCCTAACTAAGTGTTTATTGTAATAGGCTACAATACTCCTTTGCAGGAGGTTAAGATATGTTTCCTCTCACCTTAACACTCAGTTCACCTAATTTATCTAATTGTCCTAAAGGTACAGCATATTGCTAGACTGAGATTTTAATCGTCTTACAAGGATGCTATGCACAAAAGCTCTGTCTAGTTAACACTTAAGCATTCATGAAAAATCAAAAGCACACTGAATTTTAAATGCATAAAAACAGAGTCTATGGAGATGATTTAAAATATAACGATGGATCAAATCTCTTACAAGATATGGTTCAATGATCTAACGATAAAATATTCAAGCTATCACCATAAATGCCATTTGTGAGAATTTCTAATCAAATCGACAAAGTCATAAACATGGAAATAACACTAAACATTATGCATTCTATTCAAATTCAAAAACTGCTAAGGAAATGAAATTAACAGTATACCAATCCACGCAGGGCCCGTCCACGTTTCAATGGCACACTGAAGTAAACTCAAGCAACGAGAGTATTAATGCATAAACACTGTTGGAGTAAAACCATGACTATATTTGAGTGCTAAAGACTGCAATCACATACAAGTGTTCTGTTCTCAAACAATACACGGAGATAATAATCGTAATTGTCCTTGAAAACAAAATAATACACAGTCTTTATCTGCTTGTCCCTATCTGAATCGAATGTACATTCATTAAGCAGATGTTTCTGCTTTTACAATGGAGTGATTTTTGGTCATTTCTAATCTAAACCGATTTCCAAAAAACAAAAACGAAACTGGTTTCGGAAACCATGGCTTTTTATTGCCTTTGTAACCAAAAGACTGGGGTTTGACCAGCATTGACCGCATAACCAGGAGCTTTTGATTTGCTGTAGAATCGATTTTTCACCATGCATGTACATTCCAGGTCTCGTTCCTATCCATTGTTTTGGCTTGCCTGTCATGCCACGTGTCAGATGATAAACCATTTACAGGATGTTATGACTTCCTGTAATCTTTTTGTTGAAAATTCCTAATTTCTAACATAAAAATTCATAATTTAACTTTAATGTAAACTAACAACTATAATGCTATTAATTAATCAATTTCGATGGATATAAGGGGTCTATGGAGGAAAAAGATAGACAAATGATGGTGTTTCTAGAAGAAAAAGATGGTAATGGAATGGTACCAACATCTCCCCCAAGCTTAATGATTTAGCATGTCCTCATGCTAATCCTGATGTGATGCCTCTATACTTTGTTCCTGCCTATACCTCTGCTGCCTTTAACAATGCATCTATGTTCTTCTTAGCTTGGGCATCTTTCTGAATGTGGAGCTCATGCTTCAAATTCTTGTATTTCTCCTTGAGGGCTTTCTTTTGAGTATACCATTTGGTTGCCCACTTGCAAATGTCAGTTTGTTCAGCCTTGAGCTCTTTGATTTGCTCCTTAAGCTTCTCATTCTTCTGCTGGGTTTTCTTACTTTGAGTTTTCAACATTTCGTTCTCCCCCTTTATGACATTTTCCAGCATGTTGACCTCCATCAGTTCTTCTTTTAAATTTTCAATTTGTTTTTTCTTGATTGCAGGTGGTGACTCTTTTCCTTGCCTATTGTTTCTCTCAACCTCCATTTCGGCTTCTGGTCCAAGTTGTGAGTGAGCACTACTCTCGATGTCCATCGGTGCATGTGCATTTGATTCTGTTTGATCTTCTTATGGCTGGGTCTTTTGTGCTCTCCTAGATCTTCTTGTATATGTAGTGAAAATTTTATCTTGCTCCATTTTCTGGGCAGCCTCTTGTCTCATCTTTCTCGTCCTCACACTACTACTAGGTGGAGGGATTGCTTGATTTATGCACAGGTATCTCTTCATCAATGTCAAGCATAAATCTTGAGTGCTCTTACTATGCTTTCTCATCCTCTCCGTCTTTGGTTTGATTGGAAACCAGAAATTCCTTCCATGTCTTTCCCCTTTTCTGCACTTCAAATTCAATGAGAATTTTAATTAACCTGAAATGATACAAGCTTTTGTCGTCATTACCCTTTTGCTTTTGGATAGTTTTTGACATCTTGGTCAAGCTCTGCAAGAGGAAATATGGTAAACTAATGGTGCACGACACTTTTAAATGTAACAGGAGTTTGATGTGGTATAAATAGACTATGTTGTAACGACCCTCGCATGTAACAAATTTTTGAATGATATACACCATTTCGTCCCATGGATGCATCAGCCAGCTCCTAGGGACACCCTTCTTCGAGTTAACAGATGAAACCATCGACCTGGACATGAATTGGGTCCATGACTTTTACTTGAATTGTTTTGTTTTGAAGTACTTTTCTCCTTCTGGGCTGATCCCTAAGGATTGTGCTATGGTGTCTTTTGAGATCCTAAATGAAAAATTGCCTATCAATGCTTTCTCCCCATTAAATGTAAAGGCAAACTGTTTAGTTACTTCCTCATTGCTCCCATTATACTTCTCCAAGAAGGGTAGCCATTGTTTTTCTCTTAAAGTTGCAATACATTCATCATGGTACTGAGAACTATCAAATGTGTTTGGCTCTACTCTATTAGTCATTTTGACAGAGAAACTCATGCTCTAACCCTCTTCGTTTATGCTTAATAATTTAACAAGGGTCTTTTGGTTTGTTACCTTTGTTTTTCGCTCCACACAACTGACCTGGTAGTGCCCTCTGTTCTTCGAGATCAGCTCCTTCAATGGCTTAAGCAGTGACTGGATGAATGTCCTTGAATTATGGAGGAGGTGGAAACTCATGAGCCCAATTACTATGCTCCTTTCGTAGCACTTGCTGTTCTCGGCCTTTGTTTTTGAAATTACAACACTTGAATTGCTAGTATGGAACGCCCTTTTTACAACTGAGAATGAAATGGAATTTTAACGACCGACTTGACCCAATTCACTATAATAATAATAAAGTGTATTCATATTTCAATGACAGAGGAGTAGCTATACTGGGTTGTATGAATACCATCATGAGAATGCCGTAAGCATGTGTGGAGTACTGGAGTATAATAATGGATAGTTGTTTGCATGAGTCGACTTGGTCAAACGATCATGTTATAACTTGGCCGATTCAAAAACAATGAATGAAATCATGTAACATTTGGCTTTCCAATAGTTCACCACCTATCCCTTGCTCATTGGTACTTGGCCGAATAGGGAGATGTTAGACCAATAGTAAGGTTTGATGGCCGATGAGGAGTTAATAACAAGGCTGGGAGGGTGGTATAATAGAGGATTTAAAAATCGTAGGAGGAGTATGGGAATAGGCTAGAGTGTTGGGAAATGATAGGAATTAGGAATATGACAAGGGTGATGGATATGTAGGTGTTTTCGAAATTGATCATAAGCAGTCATAGTCATCACATTTAACACAAAAATAATCTAAGAATTTAAATGTTAAAAATAAAAATTATAACAATACATTACACTTTTATGTGTTGATCAAGAGTCGAGTTGGCATGCACAGGTAGGATTGATCTTTCTTGTTCAGATATGACTAATATTTGATGTCCATAACAGGTCCCTCTGAGATGAATTTGGATACAACAAGTCCCTCTGAGATCTGGAGAATGTTTGTGCAGCTTCTTTGAAATCTGGAAAAGAACTATATGTGTGCATCTTCCTTGATGTTTGGTGTTTGATGGAGCCTCGGTGACAAGCAACCTTTGAATCTCTATTGAAACTTTGTTGAAGCTTTGCTAAAGTAGCTAGCTTGAGATAGCAGTCTCTAACAGGTCCCTTTGATGTTTGCTGAACAGGTCCCTCTAATGTTGGTGCTGGTAACATGGTCTTCTGAACAGGTCCCACTGCATAGTGCTTAAACAGGTCCCTCTGATTAGAACAAAGACAAAAACAACTTCTTTATTGAAATACTGAAGTGCTGAAACAAACTCTTTGAGAATTTAGAATGAGGAGATAAGATAAGAAAAACAAAAATGCTGATGCTTCTCCCCCACTAAAGCTTTGACTTGTCCTCAAGTCATTATTGAATCGATGAATCAATTTCTCTTCCTGAGATGAGTCTAGGTGAGTGCCAATATTCAAAGTTTTTCCTGGACTAATCTCTATGGTCCTACTCTGTGTGTTTGTGATGGATTGGATAGGAAAAATGTTGTGAAATGTTGTTTGCAAAGAATGAATGGTACATGTTTCTTGAAAATTTTGTGCCAAAAGTTCATCTACAACATGGTATTGGTCATTCCTCAATTCTTCAGAAACATCAGATTGAGAAAGGAACAATTCTACCAAATCATCATTATTATGTTCTTGAAAATCATAGATTTGGTTGATGCTGAAAACAGGTTGAACTTCTACCTTATCATTGTATTTATCATCAAGCCATAAATTGTGTGCTACTACTGATGATTGTGCTGATGGGTAGAGAGTGAGTTGTTTTCTTTCAGTTCCTCGTGAAATGATCATATTACCCGATCT
>APFE030054955.1:0-29051 GCA_000404065.3 Pinus taeda | reverse complement strand
TGGGTTGGGGTTGATGTGGGTAAACAACTTGCTGCTGAGGATATTGTTGATATGATTGAGGATATGGCGAATATGGCTAATGGTATTGTTGATATGGCTGCGAATATGGTTGGTATGGTTGAGGGTATGGTTGATATTGTTGAGAGTATTGCTGAGATGGTCTCCATTGTTGTTGTGGGTAACTTTGGTGCTGCCATGGCATGGGTACATTCCATAAATTCTGAGCATACATCTGATCATCTGCTGGAAATTGCAAATTCTGGTTTGGGAACATACCTTGAGGTGGAGGCCTTGGCTGCCATGGTTTCTTTGCGCCCATAAAATACACATTCCCCATATCTGTATTGGTTGCCACATTACAATTCTGCAAAACCTTAACTTTAGAGCAATGAAATATATCATGATTTTCAGTACAAAAGGCACAAACTTGAATGTTTTCTAATGGGCAATCTTTTAAGGCATGTTTCTTCCGGCATTTTGGACAAAATATAGCCATCATTTGATCTTCCTCTTCTTATATTTTCTTAGCTTTAAGAGTGTCAATTTGAGACCCTAATGTACTCAACAGAACTGTTTTGAATTCCTCTAAGAAATTTCCTATTTCAGCTCGTGTGACACTTGCTGAAGTAGATTTTGTGGCTTTGGATGATATGGTTCTCTTTCCAATTTTGGCTTTGCTCCTAGAATACTTTTCACATAGATCAGCAATCTCTTCGAAAGGTAAGGTGGAAATATCACCTTTGCCCATCAAATTAAGATCATCTAAGTATTCCTCTCGAATGCCCTTCAAAAATATTGTTCTAATGAGATCAAGAGTCATGGATAGATGTTTTGATTTTTGTAAATTATAGGCAAATCGTTCCAAGTACTCTTCTAAACTTTCATCCTCTTGCTGATTCATCCTAAAGATATCATCTTTAGAATCCTTTGATCTACAATAAGGTTGGTATTTCCTTAGGAATATTCTTCTCATGCCATCCCAATCAGTTATTGCATTCTCACCAAGTCCCATGAACCATCTTAGTGCTGATGCCTTTAATGTTGCTGGGAAGAGTCTAAGCCTATGGGCATCATCTATGTAACCATATGTTCGACATATAATGTCAAACTCAAACAAGAATGAATTTGGGTCTTCTGAAGCCATGCCATAAAAGTTTGGTAACACAGAGGGAGGTATGTTTTTCATTTTTATTTCCTCATCATGATTGTCTTCTGGTTCGTGAATAGGAATTTAAAGGTTGACTCTTCCTCCTCTCCTTGATTGTGTTGTTGTTCATGGGTGGGTCTTCTTTCTGATCCTCCTCCTTCCTCAGCCATTTTTATAGATTCCTCTGGTGATTTGATTGCTTGTTCAGTATCACTCGTTCCAAAGAGTTGTTCTAGAGATTATTGAGTTATTTTTCTACTTTCTCTCTTTGTAGAAGATTCAGGGAGATGTTTCTTTTGGGATTCATGTTCCAATAGGATTTGTCTCTCAATAAGTGGAAGTCTTTGGCCTAATTTGTGTTTATCCTCTAATTTTTGTATGGTGATCTCCTCAACTAGTGTTGTGTGTTCAGTTTTTCCCAAAGGGTCTGCTCCTGGTGATAAGTTAGTTTTTGGATGGGGCGTTTTTGTGAATCTACCTCTATTATCTCTAGATCTAGGCATAAGAAAACATGCTTCTAAAGTGACAATCAAATCTATGTCATGTTTTTGTTTGTTTTTGTTTATTTAAATTTTTTTTATATGTGGGTTTTTTTTCGAAATCCTCTAACTACGCCTCCCTGGCAATGGCGCCAAAATGTAGTGGCCAATCTAAGGTGCTAGATTAGACTAGATTTATTATCGACCAAGGTAAGTAAACTTCGACGCATGTGTCTAAAGTCTATAGACATAAAGGATTCCTAACTAAGTTTTTATTGTAATAGGCTACAATACTCCTTTACAGGAGGTTAAGATATGTTTCCTCTCACCTTAACACTCAGTTCACCTATTTTATCTAACTGTCCTAAAGGTACAGTGTATTGCTAGACTGAGATTTTAATCGTCTTACAAGGATGATATGCACAAAAGCTCTGTCTAGTTAACACTTAAGCATTCATGAAAAATCAAAAGCACACTGAATTTTAAATGCATAAAAACAGAGTCTATGGAGATGCTTTAAAATATAATGATGGATCAAATCTCTTACAAGATATGGTTCAATGATCTAACGATAAAATCTTCAAGCTATCACCATAAATACCATTTGTGAGAATTTCTAATCAAATCGACAAAGTCATAAACATGGAAATAACACTAAACACTATGCATTCTATTCAAATTCAAAAACTGCCAAGGAAATGAAATTAACAGTATACCAATCCACATAGGGCCCGTCCATGTTTCAATGGCACACTGAAGTAAACTCAAGCAACGAGAGTATTAACACATAAACATTGCTGGAGTAAAACCGTGACTATATTTGAGTGTTGAAGATTGCAATCACATACAAGCGTTCTGTTCTCAAACAATACACAGAGATAATAATCGTAATTGTCCTTGAAAACAAAATAATATGCAGTCTTTATCTGCCTGTCCCTATCTGAATTGAATGTACATTCATTAAGCAGATGTTTCTGCTTTTACAATGGAGTGATTTTTGGTCATTTCTAATCTAAACCGATTTCCAAAAAAAACAAAACGAAACCGGTTTGGGAAACAATGGCCTTTTACTGCCTTTGTAACCAAAAGGCTGGGGTTTGACCAGCATTGACTGCATAACCAGGAGCTTTTGATTTGATGTAGAATCGATTTTTCACCATGCATGTACATTCCAAGTCTCATTCCTATCCATTGCTTTGGCTTCCCTGTCATGCCACGTGTCAGATGATAAACCATTTACAGGATGTTATGACTTCCTGTAATCTTTTTGTTGAAAATTCCTAATTTCTAACATAAAATTCATAAATTAACTTTAATGTAACCTAACAACTATAATGCTATTAATTAATAAATTTCGATGGATATAAGGGGTCTATGGAGGAAAAAGATAGACAAATGATGGTGTTTCTAGAAGAAAAAGATGGTAATGGAATGGTACCAACATGAATTATGCAATTATGAGTGGGGAATTTCCCAATTAAATATGGGCTAACTCCCAAGGAAACAGCGGAAGGAATTAGGGGCTTTGCAGGAAATAGATTTAGCTAAGTATTGGCTTGAGCTGGTTTGTGAAGCAGTGAGATATATTGTACTTTTGCAGAGATTGTTCGGGTTAAACAAGCATTGTATTTTTTTCTCATGTCTTCGAGTTAATGAAATATATAGATAGCAGGGGTTTTTAGCTAAGGCTTTCTCGAAGAAAATTATTGTGTTATGTGTGATTGAAATTCTTCCTTTTCTACTTTGTGATTTCATTGATCTATTTTTGTTTCCACTGATGAGTAGAGTAGATTCAAGTCAAGTGTTTTAGCATATCACAATCTGCAGTTTGAATCTACAATAAAAATATACAATATGGTGTCTTCGAAAAACAAGGGGAGTGTGCCTGGTGAGTGTCTAGTGCAACTATGTCGAGGTTCTTCTACTACAAAAGGGGGACAGAAAAGTGAGCCTCTAAGTGGCAGGTCATAGTGCCACCCATGAAGAGACACACATGAACCAGAAGGACCTATCTAACATCCAGCAGAATAGTCCACAGCGGATGCAATAGTCGTTACAACCAAAAAACAAGGACAGATACGTCTAACATCCAACGGAATAGTCCACATCAGATGTGACGATCGTTACGACCAACAAATAAGGAATGATTTGTCTAGTATCCCACAAAATAGTCCACAAGGATGGGACAACGATAACAACCATTACATCAAATTCTTAATAAGATAAGCAGTAAAATAACTGAAATAACTCAATTATCTTAGTACATGTGAAAGAAAACATGAAATACAAATGTCCACATAATAGCCTTACAAACATTCATAGTCCATGCATGAAGAACGTGCTCCCCTTAAAAGGCTTTTGTTATTAAGCAAAATTTCCAAGACACATATTTACATTGTACACCACTAGCCCCAGTATTTAGGTTTTAACCCCGTACAAAAATTACCTGCAAACGAATTCTTAAAAGCATAAAATAAACAATGGTGAGAGCATAAAACATAAAACACATATACAGAGAGATTTTCCCCCGGATCCCAAATTGAGACTAACAGATTTATTTTTCATTATATTCCTTTCAATGTTACAATACATATATATACATGTCAAAGCATCCGTAAACCCCAATCCATTAACCCTGGATTATAACATAATCGTCGTTCCATTGACCATATTTACAAAATACAATGCACATAAAACCATCATGCCCAAAACCATTTGTGAAATCCATGCACAAAACCATAGGTAGGTCTTCCCACCTAATATAGGGTCTAACAAAAATTTCCCAGGGCATTGCCCCAGACCCTGTGCAAGGGGGCTATCGCCCCCTTGCTGCACCTGAAACAATGTACAAAGGGGGATACTAATCCTCTGCGCATGGGGTAGTCGTGGAAAGAATATAACACACACCCGACATAGTAGTGGGACATTGGAGCCACTCCTTGCTCCTAAAAGAACTAGTTGATCTCTCTAATTCCTTGTGGGAGAAGCCAAGGTGAAAAAGTCCTTTGCTCATACAATGAGGGGTTATATATAACCAAGGGGTGATGCTTTCCCTTTGTGACTCTTTGACTACCCTCATGACCGTTCAACTTCCTATGACTTTTTAACTTACATGACTCTTCATATTCATGTGCGTCCTTTAAACTTCCACTTTACAATACATTTTATTACAATATACATGGTCCATACTAGTGATATGGAATATGACAACTCATGATAGGACTTGACATGAAACTGTTGACATGGACTAGCTTGATGATGTGGCAATGTCTAGTGACTGTTGCTGTTGAGTACTAGATGTGTTCTTGGATATGCTTTCTCTTCTCCTCCGAATAGCTTGGTGATGTGGGGTCTTCATTGATCTTCAGTCTTGGAAGGTGGTTGCAAAATTGTGTCTCTTTTCTTTCTCTTAATAGGTCCACTCGTAATTTCATCTACAAGTGAGTCTTTAGGCATGCTTCCCTCCTTCTTCTCCTTCTTTATCATCTCACCACGCCTTGATAATGTACCTGTTCCTTAAATTCATTCATGATGGGACCCCATCAATCTTAAAACTCCTTAGTTTAAGATGATGGACTATTACCCATGAACTGAGCTCGATACAAGTGAGAGACTAGGAGAAATGGCTCAATGATTGTGCATTGTGAAGTTACAACTACTAGGGAGAGATCTTGATCACTAGGACTACGGAGAGCACAAATCAAGCTTGATTGAGGAACTTTTTTGCACAATCCTCACTTAGGAGAAAAAATGTGCAGTGCCCACTAAGGGACAAAATTGCACAGCTAAAGCAAGTAATGGCTGTTGCAGGATGAGTTCCTAGGAAGACAGACTATGTAGTTTCAAGAGGCAAGGGGGGCTGGGTAGCAGAGAGGCTTGAAGGGAAAATCTACGTAGTTTTTTAAGGCAATGAGTTTAACCTAAGAGAAGGGAACTGGAGGAAGCATCTGTGCAATTTTGGAGGCCAAGGTAGGTTGGGCTTCTGCACATTACGTAGTTCCAATAATCAAGGGAAAAGTTTGAGGGTTGAAGGTGCGAAGTTTGCAATTCAAGACAAACTCAGAGGCATAATTGCGCAATTATGGGGGTCAAGGAAGGCTACTAGACTCTAGAATTTTGTAGAAAAATGGCCTTGGAGGACAGTGACTACACAATGTGCAGTTCTAGGAAACAAGGTCACATACACGAAGGCTGAGACTGATATTATGCAACTCATTAAGGCCCAATGAAGCTAGGTTGCCCAGTCGGGGATATTTTTTTAAAATGGCTAAGTGTGGAAGGGAGATGGACTCATGAAGAAATTGAACTGTGATCACACACTTAGCATACTTTGATGAAATGAAAACATAAATCATCGAAACAAACAAACAAACCAACAAAGCATTCCCCTCTGTATTTTTGACTACCATGACAAGTGTGATACTTAAGATATACCTTAGGATGACTATGACGACACTTATGTGACAATGCTTTAGACCTTGTGTATGAGTGCAAAATATGGTTACATGGTTAGGATAACTCATATACACAAAGACTGACCTTCAAAACCACCAGAAAAAGTCTCACAAACATTACATAATAGTCAAACATGCCAAAAGATGATAGTTAATCCAACAAGCAAAAGGGGCCAAAGAACTTCAAGAAAGCTCATGGAATGAGCTTGAATGTTTACAAAAATCACGAAAAAGACCAAGGAAGTCTCTGAAATTTGGGTGCAAGCCAAAATTTTGGAGGGTTTTACAGCAACTACAACACTTGGTGACACATTGTTTGAAATCCAAATTCTCTATCTTGGTTAGTTTCTTCTGTGCATGGCCTTGGTTCCTCAAGGGGTATTAATTCATCATGCATATCACTTTGGCCTTCCCACTTACCCCATGGGCAGACATGGTTCACCCGATACCTTTTCATTTAAAGACAACATAAGATTCAACATAATCACAATGTTTTAAGCTAAGAAGGGTAGTTTAGCTCACAAGATTAAGATTTTTAGAGTATAGTTTTTCATCTCTGGTGTTGCTCTACTACCAGCAGGCCTGGACAGTACCCCAACGGAGTCACACAAGAACAAAAACATTTCTCTGTTGTTAGCGAGCCTGGACAATACCCCGACAGAGTTGCTTACTTCACCTCTCTGCATAGGAAACCTTTCTCTTATTTCTCATTTATTTATTTATTTATAGAGAACCATGCATCGACACTTATTTACTTTGGGGCAAAAGAGGGATCCCGACTTATTGAGAGAAGAAGAGGTTGTTCCTTCAAAGAAGCATATAGAGACCTCTGATTTAGGCTTTCTCGTTTAGATTTTTCCCCTTCTCTGTTTCTACTAATTGTATAAGCTTGAGAACTGATCTGAATGGAAAATGGCATCAACCAATGGTATTCATCCACCCATGGAATTTAACCATGGTATTGTAAGTGGCATCAACCCATGGTATTTATCCACCCATGGTATTGTAAGTGACATCCACCTATGGTATTCATTCACCCATGGTATTGTGACATCCACCCATAGTATTCATTCACCCATGGAATTGACCCGTGGTATTGTGACATCCACCCATGGTATTCATTCACCCATGGAATTGACCCATGGTATTGTGACATCCACCCATGGTATCATTCATCCATGGCATTGACCCATGGTACTATGACATCACCCATGGTATTCATTCACCCATGGAATTGACCCATGGTATTGTGACATCCACCCATGGTATCATTCATCCATGGCATTGACCCATGGTACTATGACATCGACCCATGGTATTCATTCACCCATGGAATTGACCCATGGTATTGTAACTGAAAAATACTATAAGTAACAAGTCGCATTTCGTAAAAGGATAGTTTGCCTGCCACGATGTAGCTCTTACAGTTATTCTCCATTTTAATAAAAAAAATCTTTGTGGTTTTGTTTATTAGGCATTCTCCTCTTTTTATTCTGCCAATTTCAATTCTTCAGATCTTGGGGGCCTCCCCCACAAGATCCATTTCAATCTTTTAGATCTTGGGGGCCTCCCCCCAAGATCTGGATCAGTGGTATCGAAGCAGGTTATGATTCCATGGGAATGAGGGTTTGATGCATATTGCAGTTTCAAATTTTGCAGCAATATTCAACAAACTTTAGGCATGTGCTATGTCCTCCACATAGCACTTTCTTGGGCCAAGCAAGAATTTTGTTTTCATTTTTATGCGGGATTTTTTTTTTTGGGCGGCGAGTTTGCAGATAATATCTGAAACATTTGGTGCAATATTTACCAAAACAAATAATATATCTGGATTCCTTGCGAAACAATACCAAAATTAAAAAAAAAACGGCTGAATCGGAGTCTCGATGAGGGAGATATCGCTAATTTAAAATCAGCCATGTTCTAGAAATTATTTCTGATGACAACTAGTGGACAGTGATTCTCCTATCATTTTTTGAAGTTTTTGAGCAAAATTTTAGAAAAATGAGATATTCTTGAAAAATCACCAAATTTAAAAAAAAATAGGTCGAATCGGAGTTCGGATGTGGGAGATAACACTGATTTAAAATCAACTATTTTTTCAGAACTTTTGTGATGCGGAAAAATTGTAGGGCAAATTTGAGATTCTAGAGTGGCCAGATAAGGATTTCCATCACACGAGAAGATGAAAAGTGGTCCTTCTGCTTCCAAAAATAGGTTATAATAAATATTCTAATTTATATTGATTAAGTTATGTCCATTTTAATTATGGAGCAGCATTCGAAGCGAGTTCCCATTGGAGACGTGCCCTCCCACCCCACTTTAGTAGGCACCTGCTTCACATTTATCAGTTTCAGCAAAACAACATTTGGCTTGGGTTATTTGGAGACACGCCCTCCCACCCCAGGCTATGTAGGTACCTGCTACTTCATCAACAACCAGCATCAGAGTTATGGGTCAACCGCACAAAATCCTTGTCATTGAAGTCCATTTGCTAGGCCGCACATTGTTAGTATCATAGTTGTTCACAAGCATTACAAGGTATCTCTATCCTCGGATCTTCATTTTTCATGGTTATGGGTCATCCACAAACCCATACTTCATCAAAGTCCATTTGCTAGGCTGCACACTATCAGTATCATAGTTGGTCACAAGCATTACAGGGTATCTCTATCCTCAGATCTTTGTTCATCATGGTTATGGGTCATCCACAAACCCACACTTCATCGAAGTCCATTTTCTAGGCTGCACATTATCAGAATCACAATTGGTCACAAGCATTACAAGGTATCTCTATCCTCGGATCTTCATTGATCATGGTTATGGGTTAACCACATAAAAACCTTATCTTCAGTGGCTCTTCATATTCAAGGCTTTGCAGGAGGGAACTTTATGCAATGGGGAGCATTGCTTCTTAAGGATGGAGGAATGATCCAAATGGAAAATGGCATCAACCCACGGTATTCATCCATGCATGGAATTTACCCATGGTATTGTAAGTGGCATCCACCCATGGTATTGTAAGTGACATCCACCCATGGTATTCATTCATCCATGGTATTTACCCATGGTATTGTAAGTGACATCCACCCATGGTATTTATTCACCCATGGAATTGACCCATGGTATTGTGACATCCACCCATGGTATTGTGACATCCACCCATGGTATTCATTCACCCATGGAATTGACCCGTGGTATTGTAACTGAAAAATACTATAAGTAACAAGTCGCATTTTGTAAAAGGACAGTTTGTCCGCCACGGTGTAGCTCTTACAATTATTCTCCATTTTAATTAAAAAAAAAATATCTTTGTGGTTTTGTTTATTGGGCATTCTCCTCTTTTTATTCTGCAAATTTCAATTCTTCAGATCTTGGGGGCCTCCCCCATAAGATCCATTTCAATCTTTTAGATCTTGGGGGCCTCCCCCCAAGATCCGGATCAAGAACACCGAAAGAAAAAATGAGTATAGGTATGAGGTTTCCGGACTAGCCATGGGTTCATTTTTGGACTAAAACTCTACTAAAGGACGGATTATATTTTCCGTTATAACTTCAGTGGCCAAAATATGTAACCAACATAAGGAAGATGGACATTAGGCTAGCCAAATGTTGCAGTGTCACAAGACTCTTTAGACTTCAGCCACACACACACTTAGAAGCCACAACACAATCAAGCACATTTTCAATGTCAAGATGTTTCATTTGGAAAATCCCACAGACCTCCGCTTTGAAATTGCATCTATACAATCTCGTGGCTCTTCCCTCACACAAGGATATTTTTCCATCTAACACTGTCTCACGGAACAACTCTCAACCCTCCAACACCAACTTCCCAAAATCATGCAGCCAAGTGTGGTGAATCTTAGTGCCTACTATCCAAGTGACACACCTACCACATCTACACATATTTCCTTTACACCCTCATCCAACATTCCACTAAAGAAGCAGTTTCCCTGTAGGTCTACTTTAAGCAAAGAAGAAGTAAGCTTTCTTCACTAGAGGAAATCCTATGGGTTTAAGAAAACTACTCCCATCATTGAGAATCTCTCAGATGAAGAAGAAGAATCAGACTAGGTTAGTAAACTGCAAGGAGAAATATTGCATCTAGAAACCACCATTGAAGAAAAAAAAGTTTTGTTAAATAAATTCTAACTAGTATGAGAGTTGACCAAAAGGAATTGGCCGAAAAAAAGAAACAACTTGCAGAACTAAAAGATTCAATGATGATAGATGAATTTGAAGATGTTCTCAAAGAAGAAGATCATAACCGAGAGCAGCTAGCATTACAATGCATACCAGAAGATCACCAACTATAACAAGGTACATCTATTCTCCAGATGAAGGGATTTGAATATAGGATTGTTATTAGAATAGATGTCAAAGTCAGTGGTTATAAACAATATTCTCTAGAACTAGACACAATAGCTATGAATTCCTATGCAAAACATAGTGCCATTCCTGAATGTTATTAGCAACCCATAAACTTGCAGTTCAGAGCTGTAAATAAGACATTAATGACTATCAGAGCTTATGGCTCCTGATTTCCCGATTATTCTTAATGGAATTCCTACTTCTGTAAATTTGTACAGTTTTGATACGGATAGTGATATTTTGTTAGGACAAGATTTTGTAAAGAGACATCTTTCTCTTGTTGTAGAAGCAAACCATATTTTCCTCAACATCCGAGGAAGAACTGTAAAAATCCAAAGCAAGTCGAGCTATGTAAATAGAATTGTAGACCCTATCTTAGATATAGTTGAATGTTCTCTTGACAAGCTAACAAAGATCAACAAACTAATTAGAAATACTGAGAACCAAGGGCCAAAATACATTAGAGAAATAAAAGAGAAAATTGAAGGAGAATGTACAGCAGATGCACCCAATGCATTTTGGCAAAGACAGCAATACTTTGTGGATCTTCCCTACAAAGAAAATTACTTTGGAACACCTCAGAAATCATCAGCAAACTAGATGTCCCCACCAAAGCTTGAACTCTATAAAAAAGAGATTGTTGAACTATTAGAAAGAAAGTTGATCGAACCAAGCAGAAGCCCTTGGGCTTGCCCAACATTTTATGTCAGCAAGCATTTAGAACAAAATAGAGGTAAACCTCAAGTGGTGATTAATTATAGAGAATTAAACGATGCTTTGTTGCCTATCAGGTATCCTCTGTCATCTAAAGAAGCTTTATTTCATAAAATTAGTAATAATAATGTGTTTAGCAAATTTGACCTTAAAAGCAGATTCTAGAAAATAGGGATCAAACCATCTGACAGATACAAGACTAGTTTTGTGGTGCCACATGGATTGAAGAATGCACCCTCTAAATTCCAAAAAAGAATGGAAGTTATTTTTGGAGATTTGAAATTTTTTATTGTTTATATTGATGACTTACTAATATGTTCTTTTGACTTAAAAGAACATAGAAAGTACTTGGAGATAGTTCACCACAGTGTTTTTAAGCATGGGTTAGTCCTCAACAAGACTAAGCTTGAGTTTACAAAAACTAGAATTGAATATTTAGGACTAAATTATCCTATTCCAAGGCAAAGTTGAATTGGAAGAACATGTGTTGATAGCTTTAATAGAATTTCCAGATGCCATTTATGACCGCAAACAATTGCAGAGGTTCTTGGGAAGCCTCAATTACATTAGGTATTTTTATGAAAATCATGCCAAAGGTGTCAAGGTCCTCCAGAAGAGGCTCAGAGGAATGGAATGGACCCCATCTATGACGATTGCAGTTCAAATTATTAAACAAAAGGTCCAAAATCTACCAAGTCTGGTTCTTCTAAGGCATGAATTGCCCTATATTTTATAAACAGATGCATCCAATGAAGTATGTGTGGGAGTTTTGATGCAAAAGCATGAAAAAAGGGAAGAAGTTTTCTCATATGCATCAGGATGTTTTAATGACACTAAACTCAGGTATCCATCTTCTCATAAAGAAATCCTTGTCGTAAAAAATGGAATCAAAAGATTCAGGTTGTTCCCGAAGCCAGTAAAATTCATTGTAAGAACAGAAATCAAACATATGGTTGGAATGCTTAGAAAAAAGAGATTGTTAGAACAAGGAAATAATAGGGTACTAAGATGGAGCCTATGGTTGGATGGATTTGACTTTGAGATTGAATATAAAAAGGGAAAATATAATGTTTAGAATATTTTCCTACAAGAGAAGCAGCGCCGAAAGAAATCAAGATATTCAGTTGTTCATCAGCTTCAACTTCATCAACACCTCCCTCTACCCCAAAGGGTTTTCAGTGGGTTCTAATATGTAAATATTGTCATATGTCATTTTGTTTTCAATGTCTCATAGATAGGGTCAAGGAGGGTCCCGCATATGAATACATCCTTGAAAAATGGGTTAATAGTAGTCATAGTAATGTAAGTAATATTATGTATTTTATAGAGGCACCCAAAATGTTTCAAGGGGCCATTGGATTTTCACCTTTTGCAGGACAAAGATATATTTGTTTGTATGAGCCATGGTTGAGTTGTGCATACTATTGTAATATCATGATGTACACCAAATATGCCAAGAGATTTTGGTTGATGTTCAAATGTAGTTCTATGTGTAACCCCTATAATCAATGGTCGCCTTGGTTCAAAATACTGCTACATAACTGGTGCCCAAGAGAAGGAATATTTTGGACCATCAGAAGACACGAATTTATTGATTATCTTCGAGAAGATATCAGAACAACAACATAGTCTGAGGCATGGTTTTGCTTCTAGATAGAACATTTGTTCAACACACTTAAAGTACATACTATTCAGCCACCAGAGAAACCCGTCTACAAGGAAATATCTGAGTTCTTTGGATCAATTTGTAATCTTGTAGATGAGAGGGTACCTAGTATGTATGGATCTCCTTTATTTCCGTGTTATAATATCATGCCACCTCATGCAGAAGCCCATTTGTAACCAATCCCAAAACATCTATATTACTCAAGTGACAGTGATAATTATGGATATCCAAGCGACTGATGAAATCTTTGTAAGGAAGCATGGTGGGTTGTATTTCATGTCTAGTCATCTGACAGTGAGTGTGATTGGTACAGTGGGATTCTGATAAAATATCCACCGTGTAAATCTTAGACGATATTTTTAAGACAGTTTAAATGACTAAGTGGAGGGTCTGTCCTCCAAAGTAAAATCTTAGGTTAACTTTCCACATGAATATCTGAAACTTGGAGCACTTCTCCAACTTTTGGTGGGACTTGACCCACATTTCATAGAATCGACGGAAATGTTTAGATTTGAGATCTATAGTTTGTATACTTTATGTAGACAGGGCAGGTTTCAAGAAGATACTTGTTTCCCTCTTGAAATCCTATAAATAAGGAAAATATATCGCCATTTACGCATTCGAGTATGTGTTTTTGAAGCTCTCTCTCTCTCTCTCTCTCTCTAAAGCTCTGCGTCATTCTGTCTTAGGTCGAGTTTGACAACCCTGCGCATGTGCACTTTGGTGTATATGTGAACCTAAAGTGGAAAGACTCCTAGGAAGTATTGAGTTTGAGACTTTGCTAAGGTCGATCCACATCTCTGATTACAAGTCTGTAAAAATGAAAAATACATGAAAAACATGATTGCAATCACATTTTTTCATGTATTTCTCATTTTTTGTGTAGCAAGGTCCATCGAAAGTATGCAACATGGGTACTCTTTAGATAAGGAATCAAAATTTTCATCCAACAAGTACTCCCATTCGAAATTTGAGTAAACCGTTATGAAGATAATTTGAAAATACGAGTTGAAAAAGTAGCTTTATTATTTTATTATTTCTTAAACTTTTTGCTTTTTTACTCAAAAAATGGTGAATCATCCCCTATGGTTGACATCATCATCTTGAATCCTATTGGTTCTTCTAAAGTTTATTTTGGTTGTACATTTTCTTAGGAGGCTCATTTTAGACTTAAAAATGGAGAGGTTCTTATGGTTTTCATTATGAGCACGTTGATTAGAAGTGCTTTAAATACATTGTTTTGCATACCATGATGTGTTATTGTTGTTATCACGAGTTTTTTGTCTCCTCTAGTAGAGAAAATCTAAAGAATCTGGAGAAAAAAAAAAAAAAAATACAATTGAAACATGGTGTTGATACAACCCTCTTTCGTTTTCTACCTATTGTGTTGGGTTTAACATATTTCCCCATCATTTTAAGCCAGTCCTTCAACTATCTTTCTTTGTTAAATGACAAATGCATCTGATTTTTTGCTTTATCTGATCTTTCCTTCTCCATTGGTTCCCCACCCCAGGTCAATTTCTGAATGACTCTCCTTCGTAGGAGAAAAATTGTATGAGTTATTTGATCAGAGTGCAACACACCTGATCACACTAGAAAGAGTGGACTGCCCCAAACTATGAATGTCGTTTCTGACCCGAGAGTCTTATTGTAATGAATTACAATGTGAGACTAGGGAAATGAATTGACTTGAAGACGAGCAGGATTTGACCATGCATTGTTGAGTGTCTGGGGCATTATTATCAATATACAACCAGGGATTGCTAGCAACACTCCCTTCACATTATATATTGAAATTCGAGTCTTCTTGAGAAATTTTGCTCCCGAAGATAGAAATGCTATTCAAAAAAGGTGTTCATGATTTCTTGCCACTTTAATATCTATTTTTTTCGAGCGATACTTGTCCCCTATCTCAGAAATGAGATGTAATTCAATCTCAGCCCCGTTCAATAAAACCATGCTAAAATGCAGTTTCGTGCAAATAGAAGCTTTAGTTAATGTATCTAAAGGGTTGTGAGACGCTAAGGGATAGATGGATCCCATGAAAACCCACATAAGTTTACTGCAGCTTACTAAGTTTTTCATACATGCTTGTAATGGGAAATGGATTAATTTGATGTAAACTTCACAAATCTGGTCTTAGAAATGGAGCATAAGCGGGCACTCATGACTATTCCGGCATTTCTAAGGAACTATTGGATCTTTGATAAATGGATCTTCAAAATTATCTCTTATGCGTATGATATGGGTACCGAAACCGAAGCCTACGGAAAAAGCCTCATTACGAACTTACGTTTGTTCATTCCTGTTTCGTTTGGATTCAAAGGAGCTTCATTATATTTTAATGGAATACATTAAATCGTAATATTAATGTCTATTTCAATAAAGATGTATATTTTAAATATCTTTTTGATGGTTAAACAAATTTAATTTAACTATTAAATGTTTGTTATAATTTCATAAAATTAAAATTTTGATATTTTTAAATGATTTTTTCTCTATTAATAAAGATTTAATATATTTTTTTTTTTCAATTCGAAAAAGCTATATTGCATTTATATTAGAAATATAAACAAGAACATTATATCAGTTCAGTTGTTCTTCATATACATGATATAACAACATACGAAAGATCTATCACCAAGGCTCAGACCAAAACTGAAAGACGGAATTGTTCCACATATATGAGCCTATAATAGGATCGGCATAAACCAAAAAAGCTCCCAATAAGATTGAGCAGCGCCTCAACAAGAATGCCTAATGAAACCAAAAATTAACAAACAATAAAGGACTGAAACTATAAAAGACTCGTAATCCCTAGAAAATCGAAAGCAAAAAAAAAACAGATCCCATTATACTGCTTCCGGCAACAGGATTATGTAAACACTCCTGAAGAACTTGTGATCACTGGAAAAGCAAAACTTCAGCGATCTAGGTCAAAATATCTATGTGTTGTTCATGCGAAAAATGTAAGTTGCTCTATGTAAATGTAAGTTGCATTTCACTACACAACTATCCCCTATCTTCATATGCATAGATTGCATCTTTGTTTGGGACATTATTTTAACACTCATTTTTTTTCATTTAAAAATATTTAAAATAAATATTAAAAATTAAATAAAAAATTAATATACGTTCAGTTGTTTAGGGTTCTTAATCTTTATTTTATCAAAATAACGTGCTTCCTCTTATAGTTGTTTTGATGGTATTTTTGGAATGGCCTCACATGCAATCTTAACTCTTTCATGTATCCTAACTCTCTAAATGTAGGAGAATTTATATGATATAAATTTTAATATAAATAAATAAATTATTATTTTAGGTTATAATTATTATATAATATAAATTATATATTAATAATTGTGTCATGGCTCTTATTTTTTTTTTTTTAAGGGTAGATATTAAAAGAAAATTAAGGTAAATATGTTTATAAAATTAGTTTTTTTAATTAAAATTAAAATTTATTAGTAAAAAATTAATTTATTATCAAAATATTATTTTTGAAGGACAATTTTTTAAGCAAAAACTTTCTTTGATGAGAAATATAATAATTCAAAATATCCAAAAAGAAAAATCCAAATTCCAACTTTGCCTACCACATTGCTTTGACAACTATATAGAAATCTACCTACCACATTGCTTTGATAACTACATAATCCAAATTCCAACTTTGCCTATATGGAAATCTACCTACCACATTGCTTTGATAACTACATAATCCAAATTCCAACTTTGCCTACCACATTGCTTTGACAACTACATGGGAATATGCCAACCACATTTCTTTGACAACTACATGGGGATCTCCCTGTCACTGCACAGCCCTGCGACATGTGAATTGATCCTTCACGACAAGACATATTTACAAGTCTATCGAGTCATTAATATGCTAGGCAGTATATGCCCACCACTAATAATGTTCTTATTCGGCGCTACCACATGTGAACTAATCCCTTACGACAAGGCATATTTACAAGTCTATCAAGTCATTAATATCTTTGGCAATATATACCCACTGCTAGATAATGTCCTTATTAAAATCCAACGCTGGGCATATACTACCTTGCTTATTTATAGCTGGATAGACTTGTAAATATCTACCAATCTATACTGACAATTCTGTCTACGTTGTTGAAAACAATACCACGGCTTTTAAATTTAAATTCAGTTAAAATAAATTAGATATACTACTCATTGTCCACACAAGTTTTGAGTATTTCAGGGTATTTTTTTAATGATTTAGAATTATAGGTTTCAGTGGAGTAATATATAGTGTATATATTTTAAAGTGTTGAATTTATTTATGTGAATCATAAATACATTTAAAACAATTAAATATTACAATTTTGTTTAAAATTATATAGCTAATTTTAACTTGAAAAAAAAATTGAAAACATAAAATAATTAAATAATTCACCACTTTTTGAAAACATAAAAATAAAAATAAAAATGCATACCCACTATAAGATAGGTGTTGTCTAAGGAGGCTATAATTTCGTTTGGATGACAAAATTCTTATAAGAATCTGGCAATAAAATTTTAAAAAAAATCTAACTTCAAGGTGTTCGAATAATTTTTTGATTGTGAAAATAGATTTAGCACCATCAAAAACTTCGCACCCAAAATTCAGAAAATTGACAACTATAACTTGGATTTCCAAAAAAGTTTTGAATCTCTCAAAATCATATTAGAATTTCCATTATTTTTAAAACTGTAACCTACTTAAAATAGGCTATGCACGAAAAAGTGTAACGCTAATTATAATTATGCTCGATTTACCCATAAACACGCGGAGTATACTATTTCAGACCCTATAGAAATATTAATGCTATCTGACATGCGAGCTTCTTAGCCATCGCTCTATGAGTGAGAGCACGTGGAGAGAGGGATGGCTCGATTTACCCATAAACACACGGGGTATCCTATTTCAGACCCTATAGAAATATTAATGCTATCTAACATGCGAGCTTCTTAGCCATCGCTCTATGAGTGAGAGCACGTAGAGAGAGCGATGGCTATCACTCATAGAGCGATGGAGCTCGCATGTCCATGTCAAATAACATTAATATTTCTATAGGGTCTGAAATAAGAGTTGCCTAAACACACATCACTAACTGAGTAATGTCTTTACCTCGTCCACTGTATCATATTTAAATATCGATACATATATCCATTTTATAATGATTATGAGACATCAATTCCGTGAAGTAGTCATCAACCTATCACAGTACATATCTTTATATCTTCCTCATCTATGCTCTGATTAAGTTCAACTTTTAAACCCAGAACCATTAATTAAACTAGTACCCACCACGTTGCCTTCACCTACTAGGCGAGTGCTATTTCATGGACTATAGCATCATTAATGCTATAGTCCATGTAACCGGGAGAGCGATGGATGCATGGATGCACATCGATTCACTCACCTGCGGCAATGCCCGTTCCTACCCGCCTCCGGTGCCGGCCCGCCTCCGGTTTGATATAATGGCCGCCATGACCGCCGAAACAGGCCGCTATACGGGCCACGTCTCCATTCGCTGCCAGACCGTGCATGCAATTAAAGCATTGATGGATCACCTACAAAATGTGATTTTTATTTTGAATTTTCCACATGCCGCGCCACTGGCCTATTGGCACTACAGTGATACTTAACGCGGCATAGTCCTACTATTTGAAATTTGAATTTGAAATTAGAGCGCGCCTAAACCATTATTTCTGGTTTAAGCCGGAGACCAGACAAGTGTATTACGTAATTTTAAACAGAGCCTTTGGTGTGATGTGTGTTTTTTCTGCGCAGATTTTTTGTAGACGAGGTACCGACCTGTGTGTTCAAGAACTGCCAGGACGTAGGCGTGGGGTACCCATTTAACCAGTCGATCAATGTCCATTCGATCCTGTAGAACGCGGATAGCTGGGCCACCCGAGGGGCCTGGAGAAAACCAACTGGACCAAGCGTCGTTCAGGGAATCCCAAGTGGATGCCTAAGCGATTTCTTCTCTGCAATCAGTGTGTGCTACGCAGGCGTGCCGTCGGTGGAATCAAGAAGAGTTCAGATAACTGGACTGGTAGCATCGATATTGATATTTTTATGGTTAATATAATGTAGATGGATCCAAGTGCTATAGCATCGTTTTGTTCGAGATCCACTGTTCATGAAATTCTGAATTCAATACTTCAGCACAAACATTTTTTCTTTCCTTCATCATTATCACGGCACTTTCGCCTTTCAAGCTGATAGCCTAAACGGAAACTTTGTCGCCTTTAACGAGGATCACAGTCATGGCTACCTTCATGAGATTGCTCTGCTTGCCCGCATTCATTGACCTTGTGGTAGAGAGATTGAACATTTAGAGTTATTTGGATTAAACCAAAGAAAGTTTAAGATCAAAGAATAAAAAAATGATATTGATAACAAATAAAGATTCAAAAGATTGAAATAAAATTAAGTGCAAATAGATAAAAAAAAGTTGAGATAAAAAAATTCCATTACAATTTTGATTAGAATAATGTTCAGTGTGCGCATATGCAAACAAATAAAAAATGGTATTCAGAATCATAAAATGCCTAATGTGAATATGTCCATGGCAATTTATTAGAACAAATTGATAAAAAATAAATAAACTAAAGAAAATTCATGATAAAAAATAGGAAAAAAAGGAATTCATATCAAAATATGTGAATATATGCCAATAAATCAAATAAATTCAATTATTAAAGATTAAAATAAAATTGAGTACGAAAATATGTAAACAAATAAAATAACAGTATTAAGAATAAATCTAAAGATTAAAATAAATTATTTAAATGTGAATATCTAAAATTTATTAGAATTAATCAAAAAATAAAAATAAAAATTGTGATTAAAAAATCTTAAAAAATGGTATTTAAATTTGATCAAAAGATTGAAATAAAATTGAGTGCGAATATATACAAATAAATCAAATATAGTATTCAAAACAAGTTAGAAAATTGATGTAAATATGTATAATTTATTAGAACAAATCAAGAAAATCTTATAATCAAAGAATTCTAAGAAGTGGTATTTATAGCATATCAAATGATTGAAATATAGTTGAGTGTGAACCTGTACAATTTGGAATAAACCAAAGAAAGTTTATGATCAACCAATACTTCAAAAAATTGAAATAAAGTTAACTCAGAACACAAGTAATTTATTGGAAAAAATAAAGAAATTTTATGATAAAAGAATGGTCTTGCAAATTATTATTGAAACAAATTAAAGAAAACACGTCATCATAGAAAACATACCATTGAAATAAACTATGAATATGTGCAATTTTTTTGGAACAACCAAATGAAGCTCATGATCAAAGAGTGTTCATGCAATTTTATTAAATGTGGTCAAATAAAGCTCATGAAATTTAATGTCAATATGAAAGCCCATGCTACTTATTAGAACAAAAGAAATAAAGTTTGTGAAATTTTTGAACTTAAACTTCTGTGATCCATAATAATTATAAAGTTTGTGAAATTTATTAAAAAAATAAAAAAAGCTCATAAAATAAAGTGGATACAAAATATTATGCAACCTAGTAAAACTAATCAAAGAAAGTTCATACAAAATTTCCAAAATAATAAAGACTAACCTTAAAACAATGTCATTGCAATATATTAAAAAAACTCACACACTCTCGTTTAAAAGTAGGAATATTAAGTCCGTGTGAAATATAAAAGAAAAAAACATCATATCACAATTCCATTTATACTTAAACTAGCTATTCCTTGTGACCAAATGATAATGGAAAACTTCAAAATTATTTTTTTAAACAAACTAAACGAAGTGCAAGGAAATGTGAATGAATCACATGGAGTGTGAAGGAATGTGGAAATGCAATGTCTTTTTGAAAAAAAAAATTATTATAATTTCATGGATAAAAGAGTTGTTTTTTTCTTTATGAGTTCTAGAGTACTGTTAAAATTTTGTTAATTTATTTAGGAAAAATATTGTAAAAATAATAAAAATAAATTTTAAAATAAATTTATTAGAATAAACCTAAAAATATCTCATGCAATGGAACATGAATAAATGACATTGTAATATGAAAGAATGTGAAGATACTATGAAATTATAAAATCAAAATCAATGAAATAGCATACAAATATCATGATACTCAAACAAAGACTTGTTCCTTTCTTATAAATTTCAAAGTGATGTTAATATTTTGATTCCATATTACATAATAAGAATGAATAAATATAGCCAAAACACATTTTTTCTTACACTATAAGGTTAGAGAATTTTTGAAACACGAATATCCATAAAAAAAATATTTCATAATATATTCACCACAATATTTAAGGCAATTTTTGAGTAAATTATCTCAACTTGAGACAAAAAGAACTTGCAAATTGTCTTAAATATTGTCTTTAAGTGAGTGTATTAAATTATTGTCTTAAAATTGTCTCTATAAAGACAATATAGAACACAAGTATTATTCTCTTTTAAGAGACAATTCATTTTTGTCTCTCAAGAGACTATAGTTATGATTAAAGACATATTGTCCCTCTAGAGACAATAAAAAAGAACTCTTTAGAAACAAAATGTGGAATGTGAATCTTTGTGTTTCTTTAGTGATTAATTCCTGTTAGGGCACGATGGAATCCAAACACCTCATGCTTGTTACGTAGGTGCTCTTCCTTTTACCTAACAAACTTTAAACAAATATGTTATCTTGATAAGAAAAAATAAAAATCAACAAGCCAAAATGTCAAAAATCAACTAAAAGTATCCCACCTCCCTTTGTCCCTGCGTCACTCTCTCTCTCTCTCTCTCTAGCTTTGTCCTACAACTTTGTTGACTATCTCCCTCCCTACCTCATTATCTTCCCCCTTCTCTTGATCTCTCCTTCTTTGTATTTCTATCTCACCCCCGAACATACACATTCTCTCTCCATCTCTCCCTTGTCACTCCCCTCTCTCTCTCTCCACCTTTCTCTCTCTATATGTCTTGAACTTCTTCCTTCCCTATATTTTCCTCCAACTCCATATCTCAAGTTCCCTCTCTTTTTCGGAGACTCTCTCCTCCCCTCCCTTTCTCCATCTTTGTGTCCCCCCTCTCTCTCTCTTATCCTTCTCTCCCACTCTCTCTCACTCTATATTTAAAAAAAAAAAAAAAATACTTTGACTAATATATATATATATATATATATATATTATATATATATATATATATATATATATGTCGTACAAAAATTTATTTCTTTTATAAAATAAACATTTTAAATGCAAGATTTCAAATGTATGTTGTACATTTACGTCGAGAGAAAATGATAATTTTCCGTGGAAATATTATCTAAGACTTTCCAAAATATTAATGTTCCAACTACTTCCATCAAAGATACATAGAGCGCTTCATGTCTTCCAATTGAAACTGTTTAGGTTTTATTTCTTTAAAGGTAGCTTTAGGTTATGATTACTTCAGGATTTTAAAAATATTGTATATATTCTTATGTTAATTTTATAAAAAGAATAGGTTAAATAAAATTAACATATTGGCTATATCCCTCCCTACTTCATTATCTTCCGCCCTTCTCTCAATCTCTCCCAATTTGTATTTCTATCTCACCCTCAAACATACACACTCTCTCTCCATCTCTCCCTTGTCACTCCCTATCTCTCTCTCTCCACCTTTCTCTATCTATATGTCTTGAACTTCTTCCTTCCCTATATTTTCCTCCAATTCCATCTCTCAAGCTCCCTCTCTTTCTCAGAGTTTCTCTCCTCTCCTCCCTTTCTCCATCTTTGTGTCCCCCTCTCTCTCTCTCTTATCCTTCTCTCCCACTCTCTCTCTATATTTAAAAAAAGAATAATATTAATAGTATACTAAATATAAATATCCATATTTATTTTCCCGGAGAAAAAATCAAGACTTTTTATTATAGCTATAAAAAGGTTTACATTTTTCAAGTGAGGCACAGGTAAAAACGTCCAGACAGCGGGATGCTGTGGATACCAGTGGTCAAGAACAGAACGCATGACAAAACTACAAATGATGCGCAGATCATTTGAAACGAGTCTGTCTCATGTAGTGAGACGAAACAAAGACACAAGTATTGGAGCACGAGGACTCCATCAAAAGTTCTGTACGAATACAACAAAAGATCTAGGGAGGCCACCTCCAAGGGAGGATAAACAACCTCATACAAAGTCTATATGCACTGACATATATAAATAAACCTATGATATAAACATAAGTTAAAAACTGCCACTGTCTGATGAGGAAAAATACTATATAGCATAGATCCTCCATAAAAGCCAGATATAAAGGAACCGTCATTGGAGATGAAATATAGATACGAGCCCGAAAAAAACAGGGGATAAATAGATACCATGATAGAAAACTCTACGCCCCTGTAAACCTGAAAAACCAAAACCTGTTATGAATGCTGAGCGAACGGAGGCTGATGAGAGATGACTGACTGCCCCTGCCTTAGTTCTTCGATGGTCCAGCTGCCCAGAGTTTGTTGTAGGCCAGTTTTAGAAAGCTGGTCTGCTGTAGTGTTTTTGTCCCTGTAAATATGGCATAGAGAGAAATTTAGAAAGCGGTGTTTTAAAGACACAACTTCATCTAAAATAGTCTTCAATATCTGGTTTTGGCACATAGCATTTCCATTAACCCATTTGACAACATTCAAAGAATCTCCAAAGATTTGAATTGACTGTATATTCCTTTGAATTGACCAACACATGAGGAGGCGTAAGGCAGATAGCTCGGCGAAGTTGTTTGTACCCTGACCCAGACCCATAGAAGCCCGGATGGAATGTTCTCTGTTGAGGTGGATGCATATACCAGCACCCGCTCGGTCCTGTTGTGAAGCCCCATCGAAAAACGCCCAGGGGAGGCTTTCATTTATAATAATGGGAGAATCACGATTTTGATCCTTTTTTGTTTCAGGAGGAGGAATAGAGGAATAAATGGCCGCACTGTTAGAAGCAACTGATAAAGAAGGAATTTCAAGGTCCTGAAATAAGCTTTTGTTCCTAGCAAGCCACAGACCCCAGAAAAAAATAGGAGGAAGGTTTCTAAGGTTTCCATTAGGATACTTATTCCACCAGGATCTCCACGCCTCATCCATCTGAACAGGTTCCCATTGGGCTTTTATATTTAGCAGAACATTAAGGTCCCCCCAAATCTTTAAAGAGATAGGACAAGAAATAAAAAGGTGTTCAATAGACTCCTCATCCGATTTACAGAGGGGGCATCTCCCAGGGCCAATGAAAAACCTGGATTGGAGAATATCCCAGGTAGGGATTTTCCTCTTCAAAATACACCATAAAAAGATCCTAGCTTTCAGGGGACATTTTAACTTCCACAGATTTTTCGACCACCACTCCGGGAGAGCTCATCCTTTCTGGTTCATGAGGAAATTGTATCCATCTTTAGGAGAGTAAACTCCTGTTTTCCCTTGAGCCCATAGCAAAACATCCTGTTCGTTTTTAATCCTGACATTTGAACGTTTGAGTTCTTCTATATAAGAGGCCCATTCATTATGCCATCTGATGTTAAGACCAAGGTCCTCAGCATTTTTCCAATTTTGGCCCCAGATAGAGTAAGGGCCTATTTTCTCCACCTGGTTTAGTGTGTATATACCTTTGCTGCCCAGGTGTCTCAAGAGACTAGGAGTTAGCGCATATGATGCATTACAACCGACCCAAGGGTCTCTACCAATTCTAACATTTTGCCCATCACCCACTTTCCAAGCCAGGCCTTTTTCAATCACAAGGAAAGCTGCCACCGTTGCCTTCCAAATAACAGAGGAGTGTTTCGACTGTTTGTCCTGACTTCGAATCCAGTCTTCCAGAGGAGCTGGATCAATATACTTTCGTTTTATCACCCTTGTCTAGAGATTCTCCAGCGTGATAAACCTCCAACCTGACTTAGCAGCCAATGAAAGACTGAATTCAGGGAGCCGCTTAATTCCCCATCCTCCCCACTCTTTTGGCCTAGCAATCTTATCCCAAGCCACCCAAGGGAGAACCGATTTTTCATTTGTACCTGCCCACAGAAAGCTACAGCATAGTCTTCTAATTTTTTCCATAATTCCTTTGGGGATCCAACTGAGAGCGGCCCAATACACCGAAATAGCCATTAAGACAGATTTTATCAGGGTCATTCTTCCAGCTCTAGACAACCATCTGAAACTCCAGTGGGAGATTCTAGCTTCTAGCTTTGCTATAAGCCAGTTCCAATCTGCTTTTTTATATGAATCCGGTTTTAACCAAAAACCCAAGTATTTAATAGGAGACTCCAAAGGTTGCATCTGGTAAGGGAAAAGATTGGATATTCTTGAGCATTCTCTCCTATTGAAACTGGACACACAGACTTGAGATTTACGCGAGTTAATTTGCATACCTTTGGCTTTCATAAAATGATCAAAAATGCTTTTATATTCCTTCATTTCGGGGACTGATCCATTTGTGAAAATCAGAATGTCATCAACAAAGAGCAGATGAGTGATATAAAGATTTAAGGCAACCTCAATACCTTTTATCTTGTCAGTCCTTCTGGCTTTATGGATCAATCTGCTTAACCCTTCCGCCACCAAAAGAAAAAGGAGGGGAGAAAGCGGACAACCTTGGCGGAGACCTCTTTGGCTTTTGAAGAAAGGAGATGCAGCGCCATTGATCAGAACAGCAAAGCTAACATTAGAGATACAGCCCATAATCCAGCTGACAAAATAATAATTGAACCCCAAATGAGTGAGCAACAGTCGAAGGTAGACCCAATTGATACGATCATAGGCCTTTGAAAGATCGATTTTAAGGATCGACCCTTTCGACTTCTTCTGTTTGATACTGTGAAAAAATTCTTGGGCTACCCCGATGGCCTCATGAATTTGTCTCCCTTCCAAGAAACCAAATTGTTCACTAGAAATATTTTTGGACAGAATGGGAACGAGCCTGGAAGCTATCACTTTTGCAATTATTTTATAAATGCAATTACATAGTGATATAGGCCTGAAGTCTTCGAAAGTCTTCGGTTCATCTTTCTTTGGAATGAGCGCGATGAAGGTCGAGTTAAATGGTCTATATATTTCTCTATTCAATCTGGATTCTTCCACAACATCAGTGACTTCGGATCCTATCAGATCGAAAAAATGGAGAAAAAGTTCAATAGTCCACCCATCAGGACCGGGACTTTTATCCTTACCCATATTTTTCATAGCAGACTCAATTTCATCCTTTGTTACAGGGGATGACAGCTCCTCAGCTTCATCTTCCTCAAAAAAGCTCGGGAAACATTGAGTTGTCCGCATAACTTCTCCTATGGTGGCCTCCCCTGAATCTGAAAAGAGGCTCTGGAAGTGCCTCTGTCCCAAACCCGAAAGATCAGAGAAAGATTTAATCGTCCTACCTTCCTCATCTTTGAGGCTCCATATGGTGTTTGCAGATTTTCTACCTTTTGCATAGTTGTGGAAGAAGCTTGTATTTTCATCTCCTGATTTTAGCCAAATAGCCCTACTTTTGAGTCTCCATTCCTCTTCCTTTTCCAGGAGAATCTGGTTTTGTAATTTTTCCAGAGATAGGATCCGATCCTTTGAGGCCTGAGTAGAGTAACCATCTGCCTCCACACTTTCCAAAGCCTTCAACTCTTCCTTGATTTTTATCAGATCTTCTTTTTGTTTCTTCTGCCTTTCTCTTGCCCATGAGATGGTTGCTTTTTTTAGTCTTTTCAGGTTTTCCATGAATAAGAAACTCTTGCTCTCATTTGCATTACAGGCCAGGTGGATCCATGTAGACTTGAAAAGATTATCGAATGATGGATCATGGAGCCAGGAAGAGTTGAATTTAAAAGGGGCAGGAGGCTTTGGAGGTGGAGAAGAGAGGTCCAAAAAAATAGGAAAATGGTCGGAATTCCCAACCTCCTCGACCCATTGACGAAAGAGTGGAACTTTTTGAATAAGGCCCTCAGAAATCAAGAAACGGTCCAATCTCTTAGAAATCTTGTCCTCCCCGGATCGTCTATTCCTCCATGTAGGCTTTAACTTGATCGGGGAGGGATCAGTAAATTTATTGTCAAGGAAGGCTTGTGAGAAGAAATCCGTCAGAGGATCCTCCCTGGCCGAGGGGCCCCAAGCTTCCGCTCTGCCCAAGGAAAAATTTAAATCACCACCCAACACCATCAAGGGAGAGTTCATTATAGGTTTTGCAAGCAAGTCCGTCCAGAAAAGCTCCCTTCCTTGACATGGCCCATAAATATTTACAATAAGAAAGGTAAAGGGAAAATCTGGAGAGGAGATTTCCATACCCACAGCTTGTTTCAGCCCCCAACAATTAGAACATTTTATTCTTCCCACTTTATATCCTATGGCGAGGCCCCCCGATGGCCAGATGAATCAATGGCAAAAAAGGTCCATCTAGGAAGTAAAGAGGTCAACATCGTTTCCACCTCAAACCCTTTCCCCAATGTTTCTTGAAGGAAAAGGATGTCGGGATTAGAATTTGATATCCAATCTTTTAGTGCCAGTTTCTTAGGCTTACTGGCCAAACCTCTACAATTCCAGGAAGATATGATCATTTTTTAACATGGTCAGGGGTCTGCACTGCTCTAAGAACCCTAGGAATAGAGTATTGTTTCCCGTCCGCCACGTCCAACTTTGCTTTTAGTTTTGCTTTTGAGAGGTCAGATTTCCTACCCTTTTTGCCCCTAGACACACCCAGGGAGGACAGCTGACCGAGACCTCCAAAGACTTCACTCTGCTCGGCCTTATTCCCCAAAGATCTAAGATTGTATGGACAAGGGGTATTTTGAACAGGGGAGATGAGAGGAGGCCAGTGTTTTTCACAGTTTAGGTCAGGAGGAGGCGGATTCTCAGGAGGAGATCCTAGAACAGTGAGAGGATCTGATAACTCGGCATCATGAGGCATTGTTTCCAGGACAGAATTTTGAATAGAAGAGGATACATTTACATCTTCAAAGACTTGAGATTTGGAAAGGGAAGGATTTTTGATCTTACCCGTTACCTCCTCGATAGGTGTGATGTGATCATTCAGCGGATGCTGATCTCCTTCCGCCCCGGTGCCATCACACGGAATGTCCCCAACAGGTGCATCCATGTTCTCCCGAGGTCCTTCAGCATATACCCCATTTCGGATGTCCCCAGATACCAGCCCCTCCTTTGACTGTTTCGGCGGAGTCTCCTTTTCAAGCACCGTTTGGGATTGAGTATTTCGTGATTCTTTGAAAACAGTTGTCCTTCTGAAGCACCTCCGTCTCCTGCACATCGGGCATTTCTTTGCAAGATGCCCATATTCATGGCAAATGTGGCATCGAAATGGAAGATGTTCATAATCTAAAAATTGCTCGAAGATGAGTTATTTATACTGTAAAGTAATTGATTTCCGCAAACCTTTACTCAGGTCAATGTTTGCCAGGATGCGCGCCGCTCCCTTTATCTTTGTCTCCTTGAAAGACAAATCAGCCTCCAAGAAAGTTCCCAGCCTGTTCCCGATTGATTTGAAAACAGCCTCCGTCCATAGAAAGATCGGAAGACCCGGCGCCCTCACCCAAACTGGGAAGACCTCAGTGCTCTCCTTTAAGGCATCAAAAAGGGGGGTCCAGCGTTTCATCAAGACTGGGATTTTCCCCATGAACTAGTTTTTCCCCAAAACCCAATCGGCTGCTTCTTTTTCTTCAAAGCGAAATGTAAACCAGCCCTTAACAAGGCATTGGGCTTCAAAGCGAAGAGGATTTGTATTGATGAAATGTTCTTCCCCCCAAGACTGAAGATCTGCTGGAGAAAGTTTCTTCCCCCGAACCCAACCGACCATTGTGCAGTCAGCCACCTCCAGGGTTTCATCGATCGATACTTCCATGCCCAAAACAAGGTTTCCCCCTGGTTCTAATGACCCAATGGCACTTTGGGATTTTCTTTTACCTCCTTTACTTCTTAAAACTTCATTTTGTACTCTAGCAGACTTAGGGCTAAATTTGTCCTTAGGTGGTGGAGTTGATCACATTGGCTTCATGAAGGAATCCTCTATCCAATGGAACATGAGTTTGACATTTTCGAATTCATATGGTATTTTTCATCTAATTTCTTTTAAAAATAATGCTTGAATTTTTTTGAACTATTTTAAAGAAGTTGAATAAAAAATCAATATCATAAAATATATACAACAAAAAAATAAAAAAAATACCACTATTTTCTTTTATGAGCCCTATTCAAAAGTGTACTTTTGGTTTCTGAATTTAT
>APFE030054946.1:0-18847 GCA_000404065.3 Pinus taeda | reverse complement strand
ATGTAAAGACTCCACAAAGAATGGACGCAGAGTTCGAAAGTTGAGGATGAGTCATAGGGTTGTCCACCCTAAGAATTGTAAAATAATGTAAAGTTGTGTCGGCTTACCCATGGTTTGTAGACCATGGGATTGTATAAAGATAGTGAGGCTCTAAGTGTAAAGATAGGTTTTGGGGAGCAGGCAGTAAGTGATAGATGTGAAGGCATGGTTAGAGGATAGAAGTGGATCTTAACTGTGTTGGGTCTTAGTAGTAGGAAGAGGCCCTGCAGCTGAGTGTGTAAAGGCCTAGTAGAGTCCGCAACTGAGTGCGTAGGGTGGAGTCGGGCCTGTAATTGAACTGAACTTGAAAGGATTATTAATAAAGATAAGTTTGATTCAGAATATTATGCATCTATGGTTATGTTTATCGTTATGTAGTTATATTGGTTTTGATTATGCGCACTTACTTAAAAGTTGAATAAGTAATAAGATTATTGGGCCCACACAAACTAAGTCAAAGCACTAATATAATAGCCCAGTAAGGATCAAGATCATGATAGTACTGTATGCGCACCCCTTACAGAGGTGTGCACAAGCTACTGCGTAGAGAAGTGCAAGCATGCAAGTTCACATCGTAAACCTATAGAACCTTCATCAAGACATCCCTAGGGTGCGGAAACCTGGTTCTAGCACCCTCCCATACTACTTCAGGTGAGACCTCAGTCTGTGCTTCCCGGACTATTGTTGAAAGGGCCAGTAGTACTGGCATTGGCTTGGCTAAATCGCTTATGAACCTAGGTCAGGCCCCATGTAGGCAACACCCATGTCCTTTTTTTTTCATCTATCTTAACATTCATCATGGTTTCCAATTATTTTTTATTACTTTTTCGGAGAGAAAAATTTGTTACACTTGGTCTCATAATTTTGATATATCATGACACAATTCTTCCTCTTCTCCATGTGTCATAATATATCTTTCTGGTTTCTCACTAGGTGTATGCATTTTTTTGTTTCAAGAAATTATGTAATCAAAAAATGATACATATTCTTCACTATGCCCTTTGAATCACTTCAAACAATTTTTTCAAACAAAAGTTATGCAAGATTCTTTAAGAAATACACACATTTTTCTTGCCTTTAGGATCTTAATCTTGAAACTATTGTATATCAGTAATTTTAGCTCTTCAAGGTATGAAATTTTTTCTTGTGGTATCCCTGTGAATCTTATTTCCAATGCTACAAGCCAGACCAATCTTGGATTCTTCAAGATAAATTTATGCCCAATCTCCCACGATAACTTGATTACAGACTGGTTTAGTAGAGTGAAATTGTACAAAATGCCACATGTTCCTGTTTTAAATTTTGGCCCTCAAAATAATAAAAGAAAAAGCAAAGTCCATGAAATTTCAGTCGCTTTTTATGAAATTAAAATCCAATTCTTGTAGAGAAATTTATGACAATTTTCCCGAGGTCACCAATTTGAGACTGAATTCTAGAGCATGCAGAACCCCTCATTTTTTTAGACCATATCTCCTAAATTATTGTGAACCAATATCTAAAATTTCTACATGACATTAGTTAATATATGGGCTCCATGTGCTCAAACATTCAACTTTATAATATTTGTAGAAAAATGTTATAGCAAAAACTCTACAATGACCTATCTGAAACAACAAAACCCTAGAATCCAAAGCTCTGATACCAAATGTTATGCAACCAACTCACAAAATAGAAGAAACAATAGATCAACGACTTAAAAAATATCCTCTTAGAGGGGTTTCCTCCTTTAAATTACATAAATCAATAATTCTTGGATGATACAAATGATAAGACCTCCCTAGTATATCTAGGAGTCTAAGGGGTCACAATATAATCATAGTGTACATAACAATAATAATGTAAGGGCACAACAATACCAATAGTAGGCTTCTATGGGTAACAACAATAACAATATGTGAAATACATGGGCATAACAATAACAATAGGGGGATACACTAGTATTATAGAGACCTAACATTTATAGATCATATTAGTATTAGAGTAGTTCTAATTGAGGTGTTTTCTTAAACATTGCAAGGATCCAAGAACTCGTTTGAGTGTAAACTAATTAAACATAACAATGGTCAATGAGACTATACTCAATAACCTTATAGATCTAATGTAGGAATTTTTTGAGAGGTTGGAAACACAATTTTTCAACATCAATAACAATATGAATCTCTTCATAGTGGCTATAACAAGATTTCTTAGATCATTCATAAATTTCATAGGTTCTAACTTAGAGATCTTATTAGAAGGAAAACTAGGAGATAATAAATACCCAAAATAGGATTCATGGAAATAACCCAAGAAGAATTAATTGAGTTAGAGTTTTTTTAACTCTTTGTAGTCCATATTCAAGGAAAAAAATAAAGTGGACATAAAGCCATACCTAGGTTAGATTAATGCATTAAAATTGAACCATTTGTTTGAAAAAATATATAGTATTTCAACATTAATCATATAAATGAGGAATACAAGATATCATTTTCTATATTGAAGTTTGAGGGCCATGATTTAACCTAGAGGGAAAACAACATGGAAACACTTAAAGTGGAGGTTCATTTATTAATATATTGGTTGAAGGATGAAAAAACCTCACTAATTCCCATTTCTACCCTATTGGGTATGTAGAGGAACATTAGATCTAGTTGCACTACTTTAGGAAGAGTGTGCAACATTACATCACAATGTTTAGAAAGATAAACATCATCCTACATATATATCCAAAGAACCTATTTGTTTTCTTCAATTAATTTTGTTGTATACATAGTCATATATGAAAGAAAGTGATGATTTTCAACCCAAGCATAGTGGACAAGTATTATGTATAGGAAAAATATATTGAAAACATAAGCCATAACAAAGTGAATCAAAGGGGTGCTAATTATAATGATCACCAAGAAGCTTTCAATAAGTGGAAGAAGAAATGGAAAGAAGGGAAAAATATGATGGCCACCAATTCAAATTAGTTGAAATGTCCCAACAACCCTTCTAACCATTTCAATATTGAAACTCACAATAAGGGAAACTATTGGAAACTACATCCAAGAACGAACTGAAAGAGTTGTAAGAATGATGCATAGAAAAAATATTATAACCACAAACTTTAGAAACAAATTTCATAATAGATTAGAGTGAATGAGAATATTTTTTTTTTCACATTAGTGCAGAAGGAGGTGAATCTAAGTAGCCTTCATCACAAGGAAGAGAAGGAGATGACAAAAATATTCCCCATCCATATCTAGCTTAAGAAGACCAAGATGGATGCTTTTTTTAATTTAATTCATAGGTTAATCTTATAACAATGGATCTATTCAAAAATCATGGATTGGAGGTTCACAATTATATTGGTCCATAATTATTGATATGCGAAAAGAAGTATGCCAAGATCAAGGTAATAAAATAGTGTAAGATTATATTTGTTATAGACATTGATTTTATTGATGAAATGGAGTTATAAATAGTACCATTTGACATATGTGAATTAGTGTTTGAAAGTCCCTACATGTATGAGGATGTAGAGATCCAAACAATTCAACCTAATCAAGTTTAGGAATTATTAGATCATAAATACACATAAAGTCAAGTCAATGACCTCACTGGTACGCACCAATCAAGCCATGAAGTGATTCATTCCAATAAGAAATATGTTTTAATTTTCTTCAGAGAAAACAAGTTTGATGATAAATTGAGAAGAATAATGTCATTGTTGAAGGTGTGTACTAGAGAATAGTAACATTAATTGAAGGAGTTTTTGTAAGCAAAAGGGGAGTGTTCTAGAAGCCCAAAAGGATACCATTGAAGAGGGAAAGGGACCATGAAATATAGTGATCCAAGTGGCTCCAGACACATGTAGAAGTCCAGGAGGACGCAGGAAGGGTCAAAAATCAAATCTTATTATGCTCAAACTAGGTTCATGTTAAATATCTCGTCGTTGTGATCGCGGAGGTGAGAACAGTTCATAAAACCATGTCTATATGTGAAAGTTAGGCGTAGTCAAAGATCAAGGTTGAATTTGCTGACTCGATAGGCTTAATGGAGAGATAATTTGGAAGTTTTCCAGTAAATGGAATGCAACCAACTCTAGCTGGATCCCGAGTGAAATTGTCGCTTCATTAAAGCATCTCCTTTGGTCCAAATTTTGAATTTTTAAAAATAGTCATATTGTTATATAATTGAAAATTAATTAAAGAAAGGGAGCTACAATATAACAATAGTGTTTAATAGTGGGGTGGGCGGCCATGACCTCGCCATCCCCAGTACCCACCTAATGAAAATGCCAATAATGGGGTGGGCTGCCATGACCCTGCCACCCTCGAGTCGCCATACAATAAACATGCTATATGGTGGGGCACGGGTTGTCAACCTCATCACCTCTCCTTACCACTTATTAGAAATTGGTGGAAGAAGGGGCCGCGGGACACCAAAATAGTGGACCTACTAGTCATAATTCAAAACCATAAAATAATGTGTGTTATTTCGAGAGGGGCAAGATTTGATCCCCTGACCCCTCCTCAACAACTTCACTATTATTATCACTGCACCAAACTGATTTGTTGGTTAATCTGCCCACAAGTTAATAATTAAACATAGTTTCTTAGTGCGCCAAGTGAGAGGAGTGTGCACGCAGTTTGAGGCAGGTTCATTTAGCAGGTGGTGGAACCATGAGCAGTGCAGGGGGGGGGGAGCAGAACCATGATCTAAGGCATTTCTCTAGGGGACCAGATTTTCACTTTGTGAGATTTCAAAGATTTTTATATGGTTTCAACATTTCTCAATGCCATGAACTCAACGGTGTTGTTAGTTTCTCCATATGAGGTCTACAATTTTTGGGCTTCTTCAATTTTGGAGTTATAAAATCGTCATTTTGATTTTTGATATACTTTCATTATTTTGCCATCTAATGAAAACATGTCCTACCCACTAATTCGAGCAGGGCCTAGAGACATAGTCCCTCTTGGATGAACATCGATATCAATCCTGTGTCTTCCATGCATGACTTTCTATTCTTCTCTTCCTCTTCTTTTATGCACTTGAAATTTCATGGTTAAATGCAAGATTAATATGTAATTCTTTAATGCACCACAAGGAAAAGATTTTTGGGATCATATAGTTATTCCAAATATTCCATTCAAAAATATTGGAATATATTTAAAATACATTTTGGAAGAAAATGAAGTGAAGAAATAGTTGAAATAATTGTTAAAGTTGGGAGTGATTTGAGCAAGCACCTAACATTGTGGCTCACCTATCATCTAAATTGATGTATTACACCCATATCTGGATTCATTTGTCATAGTCTATTAGATAATATATTGATTTATAACTCTACCTAGGAGGACAACATCTCACATATCATATATATGTTGGAAAATTTGAATTAAGAATTAAGAATTTAGTGTATGTGATTAGTGGAGTGGAGGTTAATATAGATCCCATAAAGGTGAAGGCAATTATGAAGTGGATAATTCCCACAAATTCCATCGAAATTAGAAGCTTTTTGGGAAGCATGATAGTTTTGAAAGTTCATATCTTCATTTTTAATAGTAGATGCACCACTCCATAACATAAAAATGAGACTTAGAGTTTCTAGTTGGGGAAGAATCAACAAGAGGATTTAAATGATATGGAAAGAAACACTAGTAAAGCATTATCTCCCATATTACCAAACTTATAAAGTCCTTTCAAATTGGATACATATGTAAGTGGTTATGCCATAAGAGTAGTTTTGATACATAGAGGAAAGAATGTATGATATCATTTTGAAAATTTTCAGAAGGAAATTCTCAACTACCCTATCTATGACAAGGAAATCTATGACCCAGTCCAAGACATCAAGAAGTGGAAGCACTATCTGATGTGCCTCTAGAAGGAAATTTGTATAAGTAAATTGTGCCTCTATTCATTGGATAGAGTATGTAGATGTCCCCTCGTGGACAATTAATTCTAGTAGAAGAAATTTAATCATAGGTAAAATAATAATGATTTAGGAGAAAAGGATTTTGATTACTTTTAGGCTAGGTAAGCATTCACTAATAGATTATAACCATTTTGGTTCCACCTCTAGCCCCTAATATTAAAACCAAAAATTTTAGTGGATTTTCCTTTCCAAGGGGAAGGAATATGGGGTGTATTACCCAAATATGGATTTTTGAGTTTGTATTCACTAACCATTTCGAAACTAAATCCCTATGAACACCTAAGGCCAATAGTTGTTCCTCTGTTTCTTGTTGGATAAATGGAGAATTTTCACTGAGAATTTTATTACTAGTTTCCCTAGGACTTATATGAATTATATGGGGTTATACTAGTTCCACTTCCATCCATTTTATCAAAGTTTATTACATTCATAACTTCCACTCATATGTTTCTAATAATTCCATCGCTAAACTCCCATAATAATGAAACCAATCACAATTAAAGGGAATTAATTCATAACCTAGAGAAAGTTGGATGATGTTTGTCCCATTCTCAATGACCATTTCCTCTTCCAAACCCTAATACATATGTAATCCCACTTATATTCTTGTTATTCCATAGTATCGTATATCTTGGAAACGATAGTTGAATTCATAGTATGGGCCAAGGGAATTCCCCAATACATAATATACCTGCACAAATCATAATACAAGAGGGATACTTGACACAAAGGATATCAATCCTTGCAATCCTCACATGACATTTCTGCATAAATAATATTTTAAATTCCCACATATGTCACCTTTTCAAGACACTTTTTTTAACCTTGGCCATTGTTATAAACACCCACAATAACCATCCAATACCTTAATCCATAATGTGGGGAGGATATCCAACCGTAAGTTTGAAATTTCATTAGGCCCACTCCTTGAGACAATCCACATTCATGTTCATATTAACGAACTAACTAAAAACCACATGTTCTTCAAACTCCATCACATCATTCAACCTAGGTTTGCCCTGCAAGTTCAAGTTTGGCAACAATGTTGTAGTTTCCATAAAATGGAGCATTAATTAAATAAATAATAGAGAATTATGTCAAATCAATTAAAAAATTAATAAAAAATAAAGATAATAAATAGATTGAATTCAATTTATTGTATTGTAATTTTGCATTTATCAACAAAATTACAAACAATTTTTTCCACTAAAAAATCATAATATACATATCACATTAAAAAAAATTAAATAATAATAGATTTTTAACGATTCATAGTTCAAAACATATATATTTTAAAAAATATTTCTTAAATATTAGAAATGTGGACATATAGACAAGTTTATAAATTAATATCCATTTGGTAATAATAAATTAAAATAATGATTCATATTCATTATCATTATTTCATCGTTTATATTCTAATTTATTTAATAAGCATATAAAATTAAATATTTTCTAACAACCTTTTTTTTTTCTAATTATATATCTTTCTATCTATCTATATATATTATAATATATATATAGATATAGATATATATAGATATATGATTAATGCTATACATGTCAAATTAAAAAATTAAATTAAATAAATTCTAAAACATATAACTATATGCATTCTTTTCGTAAGAAGAAAACCATAATTATATTTACGATGATAAACATAAACACATTTTGTAAATACATAGTTAAGGGTGTATTCAATGGGATCTTTCTATATCCCTCAGTGGCATAGAATAACAAATACAACTTTACATCAAAACCCCTAGGGGCATGCAAACAAAAATAAAAAACACAAAAAAAAGTGTAGAGTATACAACTCACGAACAAATTTGATAAAAACATAACATATTGAAAAAATATAATGGAAAAAAAACCAAGAATAGAGATCGAGGCATCCATAAACCCAACTTAGGTCTCACAACAAGTAGGCCTAAAGGCCAAAATCCAAAGCAGTAGAAGAGTGGGTAGAGAGTAGAAAACAAAGTGGCAGTGAAAACAAATCTAGAGCGACTGAAGCAAAGAACAAATTTAGGCCACAAATTTGCAGACCCCAACAAGATACAACCCAAAAAAACCCATGAGAAACACTACAATGATGGAAGAAGGGAAAAGATGGCAGAGGAATAACAACAAACCCCCTGCTAGAAGAAATATGCACCATCTAGAAAAAAACAACAAAATCATGGAAAGACTAAAAGAGGAAGGAGAGGAATCTAAGGCTATAAGGAAAAACTTATAGAGGAAGGAGATGCAATGGTGGGAAACCATAGCTCAGACCAATACCAAAAGCTATGGCGAAAATACCTAAACAAGAATAGAAAAGAAACACTAGTGAGACAATGCAACATCAACAATGGAAGCAAGTGCAATTGGTGTCCGAAACTAGAGAAGGGAGGTAGTTAGGGTTCCCTAGTTGTTAGGTGCCTATAATACTAGTGTAGCCCCCATATTGTTATTGTTGTTCCCTACACAACCCCGATATTATTATTGATGTTCCTATTGATGCCAACTATTATTATTGTTGTATCATTACATTATTATTCTTATGTAGCCCTTGATTATATTGTGACCCTTTAGACTCCTATATGTACCAAGGATGTCTTATCATTTGTATCATCCAAGAATTGTTCATTTATATGATGTAAAATGAGATTTCCCCTCAAACATTCTTATTTTCAGGTCGTTGATTTATCTTTTCTTATATTTAGTGATCTAGTTACATAAAGTTTGATATCAGTTTGAAAAATATGTTTGAAGTGATTCAAAGGCAATAGTGAACCATAAACATCATTATTTAGTTCCAATATGCCCGAAAAAAGAAAATGGGATACACCTTGTAAGCCAACAAGTAGTTCTACTATGATGCATGAATAAGAGGAATAAATGGAACATGATATATCAAAACTATGGGACTAAGTGAAACAAATCCCACTGTCACAAAGTAATAAAAAATGAATTGGAAGCAATAATGAATGTTAAGATGGATTGTTTAGAAGTAAAAATAAAAGTAGACGTGGAAGGTTTGAAGGAGGGTTTGACAAAGTTGCTACAGGAAATACTTCATAATGGGGATAAGGTAGTCCATGAAAATCGTGATGAGAAGGAATGTGAATCATGATTTTAGAGATTCTAACTTTGTGTTGAATACCTACTACAATGCAAAGATGGATATGAGGATGTTTGATGGCAAGCATCTAGTAACATGGATACTACAGATGGAGCAATTCTTTGATCTACATAATGTGCCACACACACAAATGATATGGATTGCATCATTATATGTATAAACCAATAAATTTGTGTGGTATCGATGGATTTTCTCTCGTAAATAAATTTTCAATTAGACATATTTTACGAAGGAATTGGTAGGAGATCATGAGGATAGAAAGAGAAATACCTTATTTAACCAACTGATAAATCTCAAACAAAAGTGTTCAGGGGCAGAGCACAATGAGGACTTTCATAGAGTGAATATCAAGGTAATTAATATTCTAGAAGAGAATATGATTGATTTATTTGTAAGGAATTAAAAGGAAAATATCCAACATGGTGTTCACCTTTGGGAAACTAATTCATTGGAAAATGCACTAAGAGTGGCAAGAAAAGTTGAAAGAAAAATTACGGTAACAAGGAGGTCTACTACTCACAACTTTAAATATGGAAGTTTTATTGCTCCTATCCACCCAAAACTTCTTGGAAATACTGAGAAGGGAGGGAGGGGGTGAATCAATATTTCATTCCTAATTAAAAGTTTACTTATATTATACTTTTCTTTTCAATGTATCTAATAAATAATTTTATTACAAACATTATGTGAGATATATCAATGATGATGAGGTGTATCAATCATAAACATGTAAACCATAAACTCAAGGCACATCAATAAATATGGACACCAATATTTTAGGTGGGAACCCAATGTCAGAGAAAACCACTGCAATTGTTGTCTCATCTTCTTATCTTATTATAAAGACAACTCCATTTTACATCATGATCTTGTAGTAGAGCAGACTCTTTCCATCATGCAAGATCCTACATGTAGGAGGTTACAATTGCCTCTTGTTATCCAATACCTATTGGAGGGGTGCTACAGGCCCCTTATCAATTTATTGGCTCCTATCAGAAGGAGGCTGCTACCCCCTCATTGGAGGCTCCAACCCTTAGCTCCTTGTGGTCCATGTTTCATAATATTTCATACTGGATTCACACCAATAGTAAGGTCAAGCCAAACATTAACTGAAATACTAAACAAAATCACTGCAACATCAAACCACTAAGTATTGAATCAAACAAATTGCGGCCACCAAATCAAGCCACTAAACCAATACTACCAATATCCAGGTTACCATGCCAAGCCTTTGAGATAATATGAAATAGAAAATCATGAGGGAAAGGAAAAACAACAAATATAGAATATCTCATTAAATTTATGTTGATAACTTCTACAAATAAAACTCTATGTTACATCTACTCCTCTATGCACCCTTTGTGCATCCCACAGCGAATGAAAATACACATGAAAAAGAAAATATGGCACACACCACATTTTCTCTTGATCATCCTTCTTTTATAGCTTATTGAGCCTCTAATACGTCAAGGTAGAAACTGTTTATTTCTGCTTACCATAGGCACAAATAGAATTGTCAAATTTGACCAGAAATAATATGACCCCGCGCAACAATTTTATTGCGCATAAGCCCCAAAATACCCAAATTTCTCAACATTAATGTGCTTCCTTTAACCTTGGGATTTAAATATGACCATGCACCATTTTTAAACATATGCTCATTCTGCATTTTTTCATGTTTCGGTACTTGCTATTATGTTTGGTTTAACAGTGAAACTCAATACTTAAGTTGTTGACTGATTCATGCACAAGCCCAAAGGATTTTTATTAAAAGTGCTACCAAATTCTTGTGTGGATCATTTCCTTTGTTCTAGGCCCATAGGGATTTAAAAAAGCTATTTCATTATACTCCATTAGCCCTTGGTCCTTCTATAGCATACAACTTGTTCATGTGCCCAAAGAACTTAACATAGTCCTAAATCCTTTTAATACACCACCACTGCTAAATAATAGCACCAAATAAGTCTTGTCCCAAGTTATTACATTGGCCAAAATAACTCATTGGGCTTATTATGTTATATCCCTGAGTGATCAATCTCCTTTGTGACTTCCCCCATTCTCTTAATCTTTGAGTTACATAGAACCTTGTGAAGGCGCTTGCCCTAACAATCTTTATCTTAGTACTTTAAGTTTGTGCCTCTTTATAAACCTTCATGCTTCATTGAGCAGGATGAGTTGTTAGTGGGCTATTCGCACTCTGCTTCTCATTGGTCATTGCTCTATCGTACCACCACCATCATCTCGACACTTGTATCCCAACCTTTTCCTTTTTCCTTCAATTTTAGCTCTAGGGTCAGACCTATGATCTTTGTTGTCCCACGGGATCCTCTTGACCCCATTTTCATTGGTTTTCACTGTGTGTTGTTAGTTCAATGTGTGCCAACACTTATATCCTAGCTATTTCTCTTTGTGCACCTTAAAATTCTTCTTGGATGGGCCTTGTGGGTTGAGTTGCTCCATGCGGTCTTCTTGCCAAGTTTCTTAAGTGATTCACTTATTTCTTCTGTGCACTAACCAGTGGGATGATGTCATGATGACATCACCTATTCTATGTGTCATCCTATGATTGTTCCACATATCACTCAAAAATAAGTTATTCAGGCAACTAAAAACACTAAAATATGCCTACCAAGTTATACACTCTCATTAGGCCTGTGTTGACATGATTTTTTACAAAGAGTATGATGCCATCTATCCCATTGTCAACAAATTGCTCAATGCATAGACGTTTTTACAAAATCTTTTGGGTATAAAGTCTTTGGAAAGGAGCTACCCTTTCCATGAGAGTGTGCTTGTTGTATCTCGATGCAATGGTAAATGATTTTTATAAAATCCGTTTCGGTAGAACCTCTGGGTGGGACTCAGTGCCACACATAATACTCCTCGTACCTTATCAACTATGTATTGTGTACTTGGCCCACATTTCCAAACAATATTGGCCTCCTTCTAATTGGATAGGCTCGCACATCAGGTCAGTCCTTGACAGCTCACCTATTCCTCTTTTCTTTCTAGGATAAAGTATCTAGCCCGATGTTGTCAATTAATTTATTTTCCTCAAATTTCATCTCCCATTGATGTCAAGTGATGGGCTTGCATAAAAATTTTAAAAATAAATATAAGTATTATGATTCTTTATGCATTCACATATCCAATTTTTTGTGCTCGTCTATGCATCCTCATGGCCCTCCTACAATTGATTTATTGTATTTTCATCCTTGTCGATAATTAAAATAGAAATTTCTACATTCTAATGCAAAAGGACTATGTGCGTATATATATTTCCTATGAGAGATTTCAAAGGATTGTTTCTTGAAAAATAAACTCATTCTCCACATGGCTACCATCAAGGACAACATAGAACCATAATTCCAACAGTCTACCTTTCGACTTGATGGCAACCTTCTGCACACACCAAGTCTCTCTCCCCCTTTGACATCAAGTGAAAAGGACTTAATTGAACCAAGGGAATAACTTCCCTTTTGATGTGCAACATGTAAAGGAAAGATCTCAATTTTCCATGATCCCCTTGATCATAAATCAGATCCTCTAGATATATTCAAAGATATAAGGATCAATGAAGCAAAAATAAATATACTTTACACAACAATTTATCTCCCAAGGAAGAATGAGCATATATCCATGAATATGTAGTATCATAAAACAAACTTCAGCGTTATCCTAATATCCAAAAACATATGTGAAGTGGTGTATTAACCAGAGATATACAATATTTAAATAACCAATACCATAAACTATCAACCCATTTAGCAATCATCAAATGACCTTGTCCATAAAATTAATGTAATATATTCAACACATAATTAGTAGCCATCCACCAACAAGAATGATATATCATCTAAATTTTTCATATCCACATAAATCAATAGAGAAAATAGCAACCCCAATATCATGGCATAATGGTCAAGAAAGATTTCAATCAACAATAAGAAGTGCAAGAAGAACGATCAGTAGCAACAATATTCTCATTATAGATCAACATCACTAGTGACAATAAAATTTATCTTCCAAGAGCAAGAACCAATAACCAAACATTACCATGAACCAATAATGAACCATATGGAGGATGCCCCCCTGACCCTATGCCAATTCTAATAATCAATAATCACAAGCAAATGACAACAATGAATTATTGGAAGAACATGAGTAGCTCCCCCTGAACATGACACACCCTCTCCTGTACATTACAAATATAGAATTAATAGCTGAAATACTCAAAGAGAAATAATAATAATTAATACAAGGATCCCCTTAATCCTTTCACACAAACTCAAGCTATCATAATAGAAAATACAAGGCCCCCCCTGAGATTATATCCTTGGTTTAATTTAGAAGAGGGAAGAACTAGAGATCATGGCTAATATTTGGCGAAGATATTCAAATGAGTCATGTGGAAGAGATTTGGTGAATAAATAAATAAATTGTTATTTTGAAGGAACATACTCCGATTTGATTTTCTATTCCTGGACTTTCTCTCTAATAAAGTGGTATTTTATTGGGATGTTTTTGGTATTTGAGTGCATGACAGGATTCTTAGAGATACTAAGGGCACGTGTGCTATCACAAAGAATAGGTATAGTTTGAGGACATGTGACTTTAGTATCTTGCAATGTTTTAACCATGCATAGAAGTTGTGTGCAACAAGTATCAACTGCAAAATATTTTGGTTCAACGGTTCAAAAAGCAATAGAAATTTGGTTCTTATTGAACCAGGAAAGTAGACATGGTTGCAAATAGAATTCTCCTCAACTATTATTTTTTCGTTCATCAAAACTACTAGCCTAGTCTACATCTTTATAATCATGAAGAGAAAACATTTGTGTTCATGGGGTACCATAATCCAAGATCTCAAGTCCCCTACAGATACTTAAATATTCTCTTGACTATTTTGAGATGTGTTTCTTTAGGATTTTCTTGGAATCGTTCAACTATGCTAGTTGCATGCATGATGTCAAGTCATATACCTATAAGATTGAGTAAGCTTCTAATCATGGACTTGTATTCCAAATGATTAATATATGAAGAGTCATCCTCTTGGCTAATGCTACATCCTATTATTATATGTGTGCATACTGGTTTGCAATCATATAAGCAATATTTCTCCATAATGTTCCTAAGATATTTCGTTTGTGAAAGAAATATACCATTTTTATTTTGTTGTACCTATAGACCTAGAAATAATGTTAACTCACCAAGTAAAGAAATCTCAAATTCCTATTGCATGGCTGAAGAAAACCCTTACCTCATTGTGTCAATATTGCTCCCAAAAATGACGTTGTCACTACCACTAGTAGTTTATCTTGTATTTCATAATATTATATATATATATATATAATATATTATATATATATATATAGCTATATTACTATATTACTATATGTAGATCCTTTCTTGAATTCCTGCTACTGTAGATACTTTTATAGATGGTAGGATGAAGCTCGAGGAGCCTATTATGATCCAAACTGAAATATATTCAAGAACCCATATCGAATAAGGGGAAGAAGGCAAAGCTAATGGTCTCAAGAAACAATTATGTTTCTTTGCAAAAATATGTTTTTGGGCTAAAGAAGGTGTTGCTTTTTGCATTCTCATAATGTGTTATCATTTATTCTGTAAAAATTGTTGATGAGCCTCTAAATTAGACATAGATTAAGGTCCATCCCTCGAAATTAAACAATAATTTAAGGCCTATGACCATGCTTCAGCACATTAAGCCTCTTGTTCTACATTAGATAATTTATTTTTAACTTTAATATATTGATTAGGAAGGTTTATGAATAATTGGATATTTGTGCCTAATATTATTTATTTTTATGGAATATTATGAGAATATTGGGTAGATTATGAATATTTAGAGGAGGAGATAATTTAGGGAATTGTTCCCTACTATAGGAGGATCAATAATCAATAATAAATCAATAAGATGTTATGGAATTATGGCACAGATTGTGAGACTCCAATGATTGACAAAATCTAGGAATGTGTTCCCTGCCATTTAATGCAAATTCCTAGTATTGGGGACCAGATCCACTAATCAAGGGATTTTGGTGGGGAAAGATTCCTCCATTCATGGGGAATGATTCCTAATTAGTTTGTATAAGTACCAAGTCAAATTTTCCTCTGGGGATAGATTTTCATTAGTCTCCTTCTGGAGAGAACTCGTATTTCTGTAGCTCCATTACATTTTCTTGCAGGAATGTAATCGTATTGATGGAATAATGAAGACTGGTTTCATGTTCATATTCTAAGACTTGTTCTCCTCCAAAGGTCTCTGAGTTTCCTTAGGCTTGGCCATCCGAAGAACCTCAGAGCCCTTTTGTATCATTTTCACTTCCTTATTTTTACTTCTTATTCACATGCATCTCTTGTTTTTATTTCTTTCTACTTTTGCGTTTAGTATTAATGATTTCGTTTTTAGGGATTTAGTTCAATCGTTAATGTAAGTTCTTTTGCAGGATCACAACCACCATTTCATCTTTAGAAAATATTTGGAAGGTCATAGTAATCATTGAGATACTTGGATTCCTTTCTTATTCCAAATCTAGATTTGTGCAGCTTCTTTGTGGAAAAGAACAATAAATTTCTGCTATTTTTAAACATGCTAACGAGCTTCATTCAAGTTTGTTGCAAATGCATTAGATGAAAAAAATATTCTACTTCATAACAAAAATTACCCCACTAATTTATTAGATTAGTCATTTTTTAGATTTACTAGCTCACTAGTTCTCGAATTTCTAGATTTTCGACTTGTAATGTTTTTTTATTTTTTAGCATGGGTTAACATAGGTATTTTTGAGTGATTCCACTTGGAATGGGGACCTAAGACATCCTAGTCAATAAAAAAAATTGTCCCACACAATTTGGATTTGATTTACTTGATCATTCAATGAATTTTAATTTCATACAGTAAATCTATAACATCCAGTAGTAAATGAGGGGATTCTGTAGGAAATCACTATAGCATCCTGTAGGAAAGCCTATTTTGAGCCTGAATTGAGAAAAATCATCATTGAAGTTGGGATTAGGCCTCTACTTGACCTCCATGTCATCAAGACCGTTTTAACCCTCTTCCTTCACACTTGTCACCCCTACCAAAGATCAAGGAAAGATTAGCATTTGAACTTATAACGTAAACAGATTTATCATTGCCATGAAACTTCCTCTTATCAATCTTTGGAACATGGTGGGTCTTCAATCCAACATTAGAGACTATGAAATCATGACTAAAATTTATTTTGTTCTTATCATGAGTTTCCTCTACTACCTTTTTTCCATTTGGAAGCATTTCTTGCAGCAACTTTGCCAAACCTCCTTTCAAACCTTCCATGTCTTTCTTCAAATATTCAATCTTTAATTATAAATCATCCATCTTAGCTTCCACACCACCCATCTTAGTTTCCACTCCATTCATCTTAAATTCCACACCATCCATCTTAGCTTCGACTCCATTCATCTTAGCTTCCACACCTTTCTTTAAACCATCCATCTTAGCTTCTGTTACTTTTTGTGAGAGTGAAATTTGTTGCACATGGTCACATAATTTTGATATATCATGTTGCATTTATTCCTCTTCTTCATGAGTCATGCTAGAGATTTTAGGTTGCTTACTAGGTGTTTCCATTTTCTTTCTTCGAGGCATAAATTAATGATAAATAAGCTTCATTGTTCTCTTTCAATCACTTCACATAAAAAAAATCAAACCAAATTTATGCATTTCTTTAAAATACTACACACCATTTTTCTCTTTGTAGGACTACGATATTGAATCTGTTGTATATATGTAATTTCAGATCTACATAGTCTGAAATTTCTTCCTGTGATATCCCTCTCCGCCCTCTTGCCAACCCCACAAGTCCAATCCCGATTGGATTCTCCAAGAAAGAGTTATGTAACATATCCTGTGATGACCTGATTATAGACTAGTTCAGTAGAGTGAACTTGTAAGAAGTGCCAGTGACACTTTTTCGACCTTCAGACCTAAAAATGATACACAAAAAAGTATAGTATGTTCTATTTCTGTTACTGTTTATGAAATTTTAATTTGATGCACAAAGAAAAGCTTATAATGATTTTCCCAAGATGACCTATTTGAGATCAAATTTGGGAACCTAAAAAACCCTAACTTCCTCAGTTCATATATCCACAAATTTGAAAAAAGCTCTGAAATTTGGTCCCGAGGTTCCTCACGATCACGGATCAAATGGGTTTTAATTTCAGTTTCTGAAGTTTGATAGAAACAACATTATAGAAAACATTCCATGATGTCTTATTTGAAGAAGCGAAACCCTAGAATCCAAAGTTTCGATACTAATTGTTATGCAACCAGATCACAAAATAGAAGAATGAGATAGATCAACAACTTCAAAAGTAGTCTCTTGAGGGGGAAATCTCCTTTAAATTACACAAATGAACAATTCTTGGATGATACAAATGACAAGTCCTGCTTTCTATATATAGGAGTCTAAGGGATCACAATATAATTAGACTCAACAAAACAATAATAATGTAAGGGCACAACAATAATATTAGTGGGCTTCTATGGGGCACAATAATATAAATATGGAGAAAACATGGGCACAAAAATAACAATAAGGGGCTACAATGAAAATAAACAATGTAGACTTTGAAACGAGAACCATAAACTCAAAACGGGAACTCTGGCCCAAAAACCCTGAAAAGACATGAAAAACAATGCTAAAAACGAAAAGTGTGTATATTAGAACGATGGTTTTTTTTATGGTCAATTTTGAGCATGTTTTAAAAACGGCAGTGAAAATGATTTTTTTCTGGAAAAATTGTGCAAAAAATACCATGAAAATGAAAAGTGTTGATACTGGAATGATGGATTTTTTTAAGGGTCAATTTTCAACATTTTTAAAAAATGCCAGTAAAACTGAATTTAAAATTTAAAATTTCGATTTAATTTTTTAAAGATTATTAAAATAATAATATTTATTTAAAAAGCAAAAAAAAAAGACTCACACTACCCTATAAAATATAAATATATTTTTATTCAAATTAAAATAAAGATTTTTTTTAATAACGCTCATAATATTTCATAAAATAACTTTTAAAACATTAACATATGTTGTATGTTTTTTAAATTGAATTTTTAGTCTATATCCCATACATCATACCTCATATATATATATTATATATATATATATCTATATATAATATATAATTATATAATTAATTAAAAAAATATATTTATAAAAAATAAATTTTATATTAAATTATTTCACTCTTTAAACTAGTTTAACATATTTTAATAAATTCAATTATAAAAAAAAATTTTTTTTTAATTTATATAGATTATTAATAAAATATAAAAACATCTAAATATATATATTAAAGTGTAGATATATTAATTACACATATCAATTTAAGTCATAATTTCTTAATTTTTGGTGGATGACATTACCAATAAAGTGTTTTAATTAGTTTTTTTATTTTGGATAAAAACTCTCTTTAATGTTTTTATTTAATTAATATATTTAAAATTGAACACCTACTAACCTACTAAGAAACCTTATTATAAATTTATATTAATTTATATATTAAATTAATTCAAATTATTATATATTTTCTTATTTGAATATGTTAGACTTTAAAATTATATAAAATACTTACATTCAAATGTTTCATTCCATTTTTTTTAATTTCATGTATATGTAATGGATATATTTCTATTCGTAGAATAATAAACTTTCATGGAAATTATCGTTTAATCATTGTAATAGGATCTCTATATTTAATTA
>APFE030054940.1:0-14130 GCA_000404065.3 Pinus taeda | reverse complement strand
TTAAAAACACCTAGGCTGCCTCAGAGAGGTTTTCACCCTAGATATCTTCCCTGGGTGCCTAAAGGAAGGTTTTCACCCAGGGATCTTCTTATCCTTGTCATTTTTCTCATCCTTGGGCTGCCTCATGAGGTTTTCAACCCAAATATTAGACTCAGCCGCCTCATGGAGGTTTTCACTTGAATCCTCATTCTTTTTTCTTTTTTTTTGCAGTAACCTAATGAGGGAGGAGCTAGAACTTTCTCCACCATCATCATTGTCTTATTGATATTGCCAATGAAATCTTGTTTTGATAAAGGCCTCTTGTACATTTTCAATTGGTGTCCATTAACTAGCAATGGAATGGCTTCTTCATCAATAATTCTGATTTGCACTGAACCATTTTCATGGCATCATTCCACCATATAAGCTCTGAGTCATCTTTTCCTTAGCTTTCCCTTGAAGTCTTTATACCTAGAATCATATAACAATGCCCAGGCTCCTTCTTGAAATTGCTTCGCCTTGATGTGCTTTTCATGCCAGATCTTCCTCTAAAGCTGAACTATCTTTGTATGTAGGAGGGTCTGCATTCTGAATTCATCCAAGCCATTCAAAATTAACAACCTTTCTTTTTGTGCATGACTGAGATCCAAATATAGTTGGGATTCCATCCTCAATGTGTTATATTCAAACTCAACGGAAAAAAAAAAGCCTTTTTCCGATAAACTAGCTCATAGGGTGTAAACCCAATGGTGGTCTTCCATGTTGTATTATAGGCCCAGGTGGCCCCAACTAGTCTCTTTGCCCAATCCTTCCTACTGCTACTCACCACCTTGGCTAAGATGTTCTCCAGTGCCATGTTGGTCACCTCCACTTGCCCATTTGCTTGTGGATGATAAGGAGTGGAGGTACTATTCTTGCTTTTGTGATGGCTGAGTAGTCCTTCAATCATGCTGGAGGTAAACTAGCTACCTTGGTCTATGAATAGATCTATAGGGTACCCAAATTTTTAGAATATATTCTCCCTTAGGAACTCAGCCACCTTTTCTTCTGTTGCTTCCTTAATTACCATGGTTTCAACCCACTTAGTCAAATAATTAGTGCACACAATGATGTGCTGTTTTTTCTTTGAAGGAGGGTTGATAGGCCCAATGAAGTCCATGCCCCACTTTTCAAATGGCTCGAAAGTCACTTTAGGTTGTAGGGGAATTTCATCTCTTGGAGTAGGATTCCCCATCCTCTGGCACCGATCACACTGACTTATATACTTTTTCACATCTTGATGAAGAGTAGGCCAATAATAATCTGCTTGCAACACTTTGAATGTTGTCCTCTTTGTTGTAGAGTGACCTCCACAAGGCCCATTATCACAGGTCAGAAGGATGTCAAAGACTTCCTCTTCCCTTACACACCTTCTTAAGATTTGATCTGGGTCAAATTTGAATATATTTCCCCAATCCAGGTGAACAGGGCACTCTTTCTGACTATCTAACTCTTTTCTTTGGAGGGCAAGTTTGGTGGAAACTGTGTTGATATCCAATAGTTTGCTATATCAGCAAACCATGGGAGAGAACTGAAATAGAAAACAAATTCTCATCTAGTAACTAGTCATCCACCATTCCTTCTTCACTTGTAGGCAGATTCACCCTAGATAGAAAGTCAACAACAACATTTTCCTTAATAGGTTTATCAACAATAGTTAGATCAAATTGCTATAATAAAAGCAACCATCTTATGATTCTATCATTCACATCTAGTTTATTCATTAAATATTTGATTGCAACATGATCAGTATGCACAAATGTTTGATAGCCTATAATGTAATGCCTAAATTTGTTTAATGAATGCACAACAGCCCGGAGTTCCTTTTCAGTCACAGTATAATTCAGCTCAGCCTTTGACAAGTTCTTACTGATAAAGTAGATGGCATATGGCAATTTCTCCTCTTCCCGACCTAAGGCTGCTCGTATGGCTTTGTGTGAGGCATCAACATGAATATGCAAAGGGAGGGCCTATTTTGGGCCTCTAAGGATTGGTGCAGTGGCTAACTTACCCTTTAGAATGTCTAAGGCCTTTGGACAGATCTTTGACCATATAAACTAAGAATCTTTTGCCAACAACCCAAACAAAGGAGAGGCCAACTTGATGAATTCCTTTATGAACCTCTGGTAGTATCCAACTAACACTACAAAACTCCTGACATCTATTTTCTTTTGTGGAGGTGGGACCCTTTGGATGATTGCTATTTTGTTTGGGTCCACCTACAGTCCTTGATGAGATATTGAATGGCCTAGCATAGTCCCTTCAGTCATTAAGAATTCACATTTTTCTGGACTGAGAGACAAATTCATTTCAATGCATTTGTGTAATACTTTTCCTAGGTTAGTCAGGGCTTCTTGAAAGTCACAACCATAAGGTGTAAAGTCATCCATATAGATTTCCACACCATCATGTACTAATTTAGCAAAAATACTCAAGACCACTCTCTGGAAAGTGGCAGGAGCATTGCATAGGCCAAAAGGAAGGACCCTATAGGAAAAAGTACCCCAAGTATAGTTGAATGTGGTCTTATCCTGGTCTTCTAGGCAGATTTGGATTTGGTTGTACCCATTGAACCCATATAGGAAGGAAAAAACTTCTTCCCTGCCAGGCCATATAACACTTGGTCAATGAAGGGTAGGGGAAAATGATCCTTCTTTGTGGCTTTGTTCAACTCCCTATAATCAACATAAATCCTCCACTTACCATTTTTCTTGGGAACCAACACTAAAGGAGAGAGCCACTCACTATATGAGATAAGGTAAATGAATCCTGCATCTAGCAATTTTTGCAGTTCTTCTTTGACTATGTCTTTAAGAGCTGGATTCATCCTCTTTTGTGGTTTCCTAACTAGATTGCAACCTTCTTTGATGTATATGTGGTGAGTACACACTAAGGGGTGTACTCCCTTCATTTCCTTATAACTCCAAGTGAAGGCTTCTAGGAGTTCTCTCAACATGTTGCATAGATTTTCCTCTTCTAAAGCAGAAAGAAATGGGTTAATTTTCGAAGTTCTCTCTAGGCCAAATTCAATGGTTTTGACACAGAGTGGGTTGGAATTGGCCAAGCATAAGTCAATTGGATGATTTCTCCGTGTTTCCCTTACTTCCTCTTCTAATGGTAATGAACTAGGAGTTGGACTTTGGAGCAGGTGTTCAATTAAGTCATCCTCATCTTGTTGTCCTCCTCCTATGATTGTTTCCAAAGCATAAAGTTGGGCAGAATAAACCTCATCTTCTTCCTCCTCGTCTAACAATAAAGGTAAATCATGCTGTAGGGTAGGTTGAGTAGGACGGTATAATACTAACTATTTGGACATATGCCCATTCTTGATGGTCATATTCCCATCTCTGCAGCTAATGTAAGCATCAGCGGTGGCCAAACATGGCCTCCCAAGGATGAGAGGGTAACTAGTAAGCTTAGCCTTAGGCTAGAGAACTAGGAAATCTATAGGGTATTCCCAGGAATCAATGGAGACCATCACATCCTCCACAATTCCCTCAAGGGTGACTGTGGAATGGTCTACAAGTTGCAGAACTGTTGTGGTCTTCCTTAATGACCCTTGGAGGTTGAGCTTGAGCATGGTGTCCTTGGTCACCACATTAATGGTAGCCCTAAGATTAATCAGAGTGTGTGGGAAATGGTGCCATTGATGTGCACTTCTACTATAGGGCTTCCAGGGTCCAAATATTTTGGACATATTACTTGCCCCAACATTAAGTCAGACAACTGTCCAATGACACTAATGGTAGGGGAATCCCTTTTTCTTCTTCCTGGATGCTTGAAGTACTTATCCTTAATCAACTTATTGTAAATGGGAACATCCTTGATTTCCTGGAGAAGGAGGATCTTAACACATAGATTTTTCAATTCTCCTAGAAGTTCAGTTTCTTCTAGGGTAGGCTAGAGTTGTTGGGCTAATCTCTCAGGAAAGTTTGGATTTACTTTAAGGTTTCTTTCCTCTCTCTCTTCCTCAACCTCCCTAAGTGGAGAGGGAGGTTGGTTATCAGGGAGAATTCTCCCAGATCTTAGGTTGATCTCTTGGATTTCTACAGCATAAGTTGGGTATGATATCTCTCCACTGTAGACTTGTTGAGCCTACCTATTGTTTAGGTTCAGATTTGGCTAGGCAAGCATCTGGGGTTGTTTGGGTGGAGCAGAGTGTAGGAGTTGTGCTTGGGTAGGTGGTGGAGGCAATAGGGCTGGAACATTGTTGAATTATGGCCTCCACCCCTACAGTGGGGTATTCCACTGATGTTGTGGTTGAACATAAGGTTGAAATGACTTGTTGGATGAATGGGATTGATACTTAGATACATAGGACCAAGGAGGGGGTGTAGACAACGAAGGATGAGCAGGGGGTCCTCAAGAAAGTATAGTTGTGGTTTGGTTGAGGTTGTAATATGCATGATATGACCCTTTCATACCCTGCTGGTATGGTCTAGGCCTAGGAGGTATCCTTTGGTTGATGTAGCAAAGCTGATCAGTGACCCCTTCAACTCCTTGATATACAACTTTGAGTCCAGGTAAACAAGGGCACTTGTATGTGCAATGGTTTTCTTCATAGAATGAGAAAATATTAATACAGTTCAATGGACATTCATTCCTAGGATGCCTCCTAGTGCATCTAAGACAAAAGATGGCCAAGGCTTGCTCTAATTCCTCTTGCTTCCTTTTGATGTTCATGGTGTCCAATTTCAAGGAAAGGGTTTGCATCATATATCTTTTGAAATCTTGTAGCATATTTCCAATTTCACCCTTGATGGATAAGTGGGAGGATGATGTACTGGCCATAGGTTGACTACCCCTACCCTTTTTCCTAGCTGCCCTAGAATGGTTTCTAAAGACTGTCATATTATCATCATAGGTTAATTGGTAGACATCTCCTCTTGCTATCATATTTAAGGTATCCATAAGATCCTCCCTTACTCCTCTAATCAAGATCAACTTTAGTGACTGAGGGTCAACTGTGCACCTGGCCCTTTTGTAACTGAGCTGGAATCTTTCTTCATAGTCTTCTAAGGATTCATCTTGGCCTATGGTCATCTTGAAAATCTCTTCTTTAGTATCCTTTGACCTACAATAGTCCCTATATTTGTGTTAAAAGTTTGTTGCATCTGAGCCCAAGTTGTGATGGTATCTCCAGGTAAACCCATGAACTAGTGCAATGCTACATCCTTGAGGGTAGATGGAAACAATTTTAAATTTTTCTCATCATATGTATAGTCATAGGTTTAGCATATAATAGCAAACTCAAATAGGAAAGTGTCAAGGTCCTCTATGGTCAGGCCATGGAAATGAGGTAGAGTAGAGGAGCTTATATTCTTCATGTTAGTGTCCCCATTGGTTTCCTTGATGGGGAAGAAACTCTCAATTCTCTCTCTATCTCCCCTGTCATTTTGGATTCTAGCCATTGGTTCAGTAGGAATAGGTTCTTCAAATATGTAATGTTTCCCACCTAAAGGTTCTTCCATTTCACAGTCATCGAAGAAGAGAGAAGGTTGATTGTTGGATGCAGTGGGGGTATTTGTCAAGAATTTCATTAAATTGTCCCTATTCTATGAGGCATGAAAGGAAATGTTTTTGGGTTGTTTTTTGTAAGATTTTATTTAAAGCTAGAAAGTACTTGCAGAATGGAAAGGAAAGTAGATAATGACAACTGAAGGAAAGAAAGGAACTAGATTACTTTTGTAGAAATAAACTAATGGAAGAATACTGAGGATAAGAAGTACAAGAAAATAAAGTTGAAGCCTAGAAATAGAAAAAAGAAATAATCAAATTCTACTTAGACACCTCCCCGACAATGATGCTAAAAAGTGATGAGCCTAGGTATTGCAACAATAATGTTGGAACTCCCACGGCTACCAGCTTCACTTATCAACCTGAGGTTCGTACAAACTTGGAGGTGACAATGCTATATGCACAAGTAAAAGTGAAGGTACTGCCTGCTGTCACTGCTCATATGGCAAGAGAGCCCATGGGTTCCAAGCCAGACTTCTGTAGGGTCAAAATATGCTTAACTCTTTGATGGAAGAAGAGCAAATATATCCTATGGGAGAACTACTTATATTGCAGTATTGAAGAAAACAACATCAAATGCTAAATCACACCATAACCTAACTAACCAAATAAACAACTATGCTAAGAATAATTTCTAAAACAATCACTAATCCTAAGGCTTCTCTCTAATTTGCAGAAGTAAAGAGCATCAAACTATCCTAACGTGCAAGCAAGGAAACTAAGCTAAATTATTTTTCAAGCAGAAAAAGCAGTCGGAGAACGAAATTGGTGAAAGGAGGATGTAGGGATGTAGTAGCGCCTAGGGACATTTGGATCGATCAACGAACAGAAGATGGATGGTAGAGATCTTATCACGGGGCTTTAAGAGAATAAATGGATCAATGAGGTGAATAAATAGGATGAACGGTGGAGATCCTATATCGAAGGCTTAAGTGAATGGATGGACGAACAAGGTAATAAAGAAGACGAATTTTCGAGATCTTATCGTGCAGATTAAGTGACTAGATGGGTGAACAGGATGAACACACACGATGAATGACTGAGATCTTATCGCATTGATGAAGTCAAGAGATGGACAAGAGAGATTGTATCGTGGGAAAAAGAAACATGCGAAAATGATGGAGTGGGTTTCTAAAGCGGTAAGTAGTTTCTCGCGTGCCCTTCAGCCTATAAGATGTATTTTGAACTTTCATGCGAATAGCCTAACTGCACGACATGTAGCACGAGAAAACCACTTTTCTCACGTGCTCTTAGGTGGATAACATGTGTGCACTAATCCACATGAGATTGCATGATAGCCATTGGATCAGGTGGGGCTGATCAATGGTGGAGACTTGTCAAGCTAGTTGGCGATCGAGTGAAGCGTCAGTCCTTAGATCAGGTGGGGCTGATCAATGGTGGAGATCAGCAAAGCTAGTTGGAAATTGGGTGAAGCAACAACTGTCAGATCAAGTGAGGCAAATCGATGGTAGGGACTTAAATCACATAAAGTAAGTGGTAGTTTGGAAAATTAATGGATCAGATAGTGGTTGTGAAGGTTTGTTGTGGATCGGACAATGAGGAAGTGATGCCTGAAGAACGTGTTGAAGGAAGTTTCAAAGGGAAAATGACAGAAAAAACAGTGAGGTGAATGAGTAACTGAATCAAATGACAAACTCCATAGGATTCGAGAACTAGAAACCTATGTTAACAGGGTTGCTAAAGGGTCTCTTCCTCAAGTCATGGTCCCAAAGGGAGGAGATGAGGCCGAAACACCTCCACACAACCTTATGGTGATCTTTTTCCCCTAAATACCCTGTGAACTGAAAGAAGGCATAAATGGAATTAAACTATAGCAAATGCAGCTACTAAAGCAAATGAACAGGAAAACCATGAATAATCTATGCTATATTGTTGTAATGAAAGTGCAACTACTTAAGCAAATGAATAGTGAAAACCATAAGGCTACTTAAGCAAATGCATAGAAAACCATGAAACTACTTAAGAAAATAAATAGAATAGGATTCTATGCTAGCATACGTGTAAAGTAAAGAGGAGCTTTGGCTTCTTGGGTCGAGCCCTAACCCAAGAGCTTCAGCCCTCGGAGTTAACTGAGAGTTGGCTTAAACAAAATTCATTCTTATTATAAAAACCATGGATTATAGAACAAACTGACACAAGTCTCTTAGCTTAGAAATAAAAAAGAGTTTTTACAATAGAAGTTTGAATCCTACTAAGGTCCTAAGCATCTCTATTTATACATCTGAAGTCTCTAATGAATTCCTTCCCATTAGGAAGGCTTGGCCTCTAACTCAAGAAAAACTGGTTTGTGTCACTTTCACTTGCTTGACTATCTTTTAGTCTTCAAAGTGATGGTTGTGTGCACTCTGAGCTGAAGGAGGAATATTCGAATGGAGGAGTAGTAAATGAGGAGGATTTACCTCCTATAATTACTCTACCTTGTCCCATTCAAGGTTTTACCAAAGTCTTTGCCATAGTTCGTTGCTTTTCTCCTTTATACCTACATTTCTTCTTGCTTTTATCTTTTATTCCTCCATTACATGCACATTAGACCACAAAGCAACATATCCAACTCTAACTCATCTCATAAACAAAATATAATCAAAAGTATGTAATAAGTTATAGAATAGTTGGTTTGACTAAGCTAGGAGGTGAATTAAGGACAATTAAGGCCGATATAATTACTCAATGATGAGCCTCATCACTGACACTATTATGGTTCTCAATTTAGCTGCATATGGTGAACCAACAGAAGATTATTCCTATGGGGTGCTTACATGGAGTAACTATTGACATTGAAGGGGTGCACGCTATAGCTAATTTTGAGGTAATCGAAATAGTGGATAATAGAAACCCTACCCGGCATTTCTTGGAATTGATTGGGCATTTGATATGAATGTGGTCATCAACCAGAAGAAGCGCAACATGATGTTTGAGAAGAAGGAACTGAGATTCATTGTTCCACTGGATCCAGCCGAGGGTGCGCAGTATACTAAACTAGTTTGAGATTACCATGAGGAGGACAATATTGAGAATATCTACAAGTTGACTATGTGGAATGAGGATTGGATCAATCCTATAATGGATGGAAGAATTACTTGGGAAAAAAAGGCTCCTCCAACTCTGATTCAGATGAGGAGCTCGAGCATTGGTGGAATAGATTACATGAAATATCAACGTTGTGATGCAACAGACTTACTGTTGAGGAGGTAAATCCCCTCTACGGACAGAGGCGATCCCTACTGGCCCAGATCGGGTCTAGCAACAATCATACAACACTACAGTGCAAGTTCCTAATTGCAAATTAAAGACCAGTGATGAAGGCCTACCTGGATTCCAACACTAGTGCTTGTAGAAGAGGTGACGCTCCCGTTCCTTTACTCTGGCAGATCACAATCCCCACGATATCCATGAATGGACACATGCATATACAAGAAATGACACAAACATAAGCATAAAATCCATCATATACAACTATATATCAGTTAGAAAGGATATGACTCATCATCATCACAAATAACAATAAGAGTGGAACCATAACCAATAGTCGTCTATTGATAATAATCAAAGAAGAGTACAACCATAGTTCTGACACTATATTCTCCTTTGGCTGGGTAGTCAACAACACATGTCTTGCAAATATTTTTGGGAATAGGAACAAGCCTCTCTCTCTTTGGTTATTGGACAAGAATCTCCTTACTTGGATTTAGCCTTATGGGGATGAAGAAGGTTCTTGCAGCATGAAGCTCTTGGAAACTTGACAATTCTCAATCTCTAGAACTAGCTTGCCAAGGAAAATGGACAAGCTTTTATAGATGGAGGAAGGGGAGTTTGGATCATCCACAATAATCATGGGATTGGCCATATCATCAAGGAAGATTCCATGAGAGGTGGCAAACCACTTCCTCTCTATGGAAATCCGTGGTCGAACCACCCAACTCAAGATAGATAGCAGTCCAAGAATTTGTTAGGATGAAACTTCTACCGTTTGTTTGTTAAAAAACACCTCTGATTATGGTTGGTGTGGGTGCGACTCTATGACAGAGCGCCAATTGGCGCACCCTCTTTGGAGGATTTTCCCCCTTGGCACGAGGGCTACACTATGGACCCGCACCAATGGAAAAAGAGCTATTTTTAGGGGTTTTTAGTAGGAGATGTCTTAGGGGAAAATAAAGTTAATGTTCAGGGGAATGCAATGCAAGTGTTTGTAGGCCATGTCACTTCTCATAAGTCCCAGAATGAGTCCTCCAAGATGCGGGAGAGGGGTAGCAAGGACGGTGACAAATTGTTGTGTAACAAATGCCCCCTAGAGCATGAGGCCCGAGAGAGAGAGAGGGGTGAAAGGCTTTATGAGAACATGTCCAACTGAAAAAACTATCGCCAGAAAACTTGCATGGAGAAGTATAACTGATATCTCAAATACATGATATATGTGGTATGGGCGCAGCCATCCATAGCAAAGTACAAAATAATCTAGATCCAAGGTATGGGCACAGCCATCCAGTGAGGATCGATAAATAGACTCAGGCATGGTCGCAGCCATCCAATGAATGAGTCATGTAATAATAATAATAATACATAAAATCGTAGCCTGGATCCCAATAGACAAAATCTAAGGTCTTTCGCTTCATCTCGACTCGAACAAAGTACAAGTTCAAGCATGCGAATATAGGAGTCAAAGCCGAACATGCAGGAACATCGTCTCATTACCAGCCAATGATGAAAATTGTTAACAGACGTGAGAGGTATCACCAATAATGACAATGGCCCTCAAGGTACTATAGGTACAATCTACGGTGTGTGAATCAGTGAGCCGGCGTCGAACACCCATAGAATCATTCGACCGGAGGCCAATGATGAAAACCTCGCGTCGAATGCGAAGAACCTGCCATTGAGGCATGCAGGCTCCAAGGCACCAAAAGGGAGTCTCTAGATCAACTTCCTGGACAAGGAGCTGAAGTCGACGGGAAGCAACCTTGATCGAAGGTGGGCCATAGTGTTTCCCACATCATCGACGCGAGACAGAGGAGGATAATGTTTTTGTGAATCAGGATTATATGAGTTATCAGAGGGAGGTTGTTATTTCGCAGAGGTCAACTTCTCTTGAACATATCGGCGACACAATAGTGGACTTGGTAGTATTTGACATCAATCGATTAGAGGTCATGGTGACAAGGCAAAGAGTAGATGAGAGGTCAAATAGGATCACCCAAACCCACGGAAGCAATTGAAAAACGAGATGAGATGCCCCCACCCAGACACGAATGCAGACAAGTGCCATGTTCAGGAGCGACATACTACCGACACGACAACGATTCTGGGTCCATTTTCCCCACCATTTCTGGTGAGTACCCCAATTATTTTTATTAACAAGCTTGACGGGGATAGCATATGCTTGTAAAATTTCATTTTGACGGAATCCAATGTCATCAAGTTTTAACGAGTCTGACAAAGGAAGAACTCGACGTCTTTTCATGTTTAGAGAGTTTGAAAAGATAGCAAAAACGTAAACTCCAGGGGTGTCCTTTTTCGTAAAGTTGTGTCTCTCAAGCCAAAAAAAGTATAAAACAATGCTCGAAAGAACCGCCTGACCATTCTAATCGAGGAGTACTTTTCATGATTAGTGACTTCGACCCCAAAAAGTAAAAAAACAACCAAAATCACATCGTTTCATAACCATTAACGAGCTTGAAATGAAAAGGGCCCAACAATCTTTTCATCTTTACACGGCCAAAAAAGAGCTTAAAGGCGACCGCCTCTTATTTACGTTTAACGAATCAAGAGGAATAACTCGACAATCTTTTCATCTTTATACGGTCAGAAAAGAGCTGAAAGAAGACATCCATTTTTATTCTCTTTAACGAGTCAAAAATGGAAAAAATACTCAGCAATCTTTTCATATTTTACGAGTTAGAAAAGAGCTTAAAGGTGACTCGTCCTAGAGGAATGAGTGGTATAAAGGGTAGCAACTGGTTCCGACAATGGTGGAACTGCTCAAAACATGTAATGGTCAAAAGGATGGCTAACAGAACTACTCATTAACTGCGGTCCCTCAGGAAAGGAAAACAAGCAAGTGAAAGCATATGATTGGCCAAAGAGATGGTGATGATGGGATGAAAACAACCAAGGTTCATCTAAAAGAATTTAGCGGATAAAGATAGCAATCACGAGATGTAAAATGGGTATGGGTTCATTTTTACACAACCTTGAATCATGGAGAACTCTACTTGGATTCGGTTTCATGTTTACACAAGCTTGAAACGAAAAACTATGCTTGCTATAAGTTCGCATGCCCCCAGCATAATGACGCAAAACGAGGTACATGTCCCCCAAAGTTCATTGCATTCAACAAAGTGGATGGAATGAAGGTTCACCTTCGAGATCTTGGAAAGACTCGACTTGTATTTTACAAGATCTTAATCAAGAGACTCGATTTGGAAAGGGAGTTGTTTCATTTTTTAATGAGGTTGACACAGTAAAAGAACTATCCTCATAACCCTTGTTTCATTTTTTAACGAGCTTGACACAAGATCAGGAACTATGCTTGACCAGACCCAGTTTCATTTTTTAAGGAGCTTGACATAGGAAAGCGAACTATGCTCCGACCGAACTTCATCATAAAGAACAGGAAGTCGTTGCTTCCAAGAGTGTCACTCCCGGTGGAAGGACAACATCTTGGAAGTTAGGACCCAATGCCCCCAGGACACTATGCACGACGGCATCATCACTGGATACATGCACAGGATAAATAGCCACGGAATTGACCTGCGGTGGGGTAGATACAACCAGTGGATAAAAACCAGGAGGGGATGACAACTGCGCAGGAGGCACCAGGGGACTAAATAATGATAATTGATCTATAATCATGATTCTTCCATCGTGTGGAAAGCAAACCACACAAAAAAGTGAAGAGACAAGGGCCCCCATGGCATAAACATAGTCATGGCCAAGGAGAAGACTAAAATATAAAGCAACTTGGGTAACCAGTATGTTTATATAGACGGTTTTGCCTCCCAAAGTAATAGGGAACTTCGGAAGGATCCCTAATGGTTGACTATTTCCTCCGTCAAATGTTAACGGATTCTGTGCGACCGGCACAAGTTGTGGGGATCCCAAAGCTTGCCAAGTAGTGGAATGCATAAGACTGACAGATGAACCCTCATCCAAGACAGTGCCAGGTACTGCCTTATCATAGGCATGTACTATAATCTGGAAAGGCACATGGGATGGAAGGCGGAAAGCAGTCAGGTGACTCCAGTCGAAGGAAACGACTGAACTACTTGGTGGGGGAATCGTATGATTGCCCCCCTGCTCTAAAGGAACCGAAGAAGGACTCTCTGGATCAGCTGGGATAGGAGGGTCATTTTCAGACTTAGGAGAATCTGATGAGATGAGAAGAACATGAGCATGACACTCTTCCGAGGCAGAGTGATCGACAGGTGTTGAACCCAAGTTGACACTTTCTCCAACCAATGGTGGGTCCAAAACCATCTTGGCACAGCTAGGCTCGGAAGGAGGAGGGCGGACCAGAGAAGAATCTAAGTCAATCTCGTTGTCGACAGGGAGAGGGTCTAAAGAGAGCCTCTAATAACCAATGGGAAGTTGGGGTGAAGAAGCTGTAAGAGTTTCCAAAATAGCAGAAGCTTTATCCATGAGCAGACAAAGGTGAAGGGGATGGTTGCCTTCACATAGCCTACAAGGGAATCGAATCTTCCCTTTCTTCTTATCATTTCCAGTTGATAGGGTAGCATCGCCATGAGATTCAGATAACGATGAGGGATGATTCGGATCATGAGACCATACTTCTAAGATCCTAGGAATGCCAGGACAATCACGAAGAAGATGGTCATCCTTGCACAATTTACAAGAAAACTTGACCTTCTGCGGAGGAGTAAAAGGTGGCCCAACCTGAGATGTACTCAGAGCAGTAGCTGCACTTTTAACCTCTCACTTATGAGACTTATTCTTCTTCGTCTTCTTTTTCTTCTTCTTAGCCACCTGGTTTCTTGAATCCATACTTTCACTAGGAGAAGTAGAAGATCAGGACGTAGAAACAGGCGAAGAAGGGGAGAGGTCCACCTTGGAATCAACATGATGTTTTTCGGGTGGAGGAATGGATTGACTAGTAATTGAGACACTAGGGACCATGGAGGTTGAGAACAACCAAACAGGCAAGCCAACAGTTAACCCAGGAAGGGAAAACGTTGCCATGTAAGGAGCACCAATATTCCCAAAAGGAGGAAAATGACCAGGATTCCCATCAGAGGGGATTCCTGGGTTGGTGGACTCTGGAAAAGTTGCCATCAAAACTGAAAATCGCACACATGGCTGAAAAAGAATCAAGTCACACAATCAAACGGCCAACAAACAGAATCTAACAGGGTGTGTGATTGCGGGTGATTTAATTTTTTAAGACACAAGGACATAACTTGACCTTTTCATCTTTAAAGAGTCGAGAAAAGGACAAAACGATGACTCTAGTCACCTTCTAATGTTTAATGAGCCTGAAGTGACAAATGCTCAGATGAGCCTTTTCTTTTAGGGAGTCTGAAAAGGATCAAAAGTGACTACTCTAGAGAACTAGGCAAAAGGTTT